>LNAC01000189.1:937633-1037524 GCA_002007465.1 Ailurus styani
CCCCCCGCCAGTAAGTAGCCAGAACCCCGGCGGCGGGGGAGGGGGCCCGGCGGGGGTGCGGGCCCCGCGGGCGCCAGGCCGCGCGCCGGCGCCTGCTTGTCTCCGGCGGCCGCGTACCTGCCAGCCGGGCACCTGGAGCCGGTGCGGCCGATCGGTTGGCGGGGGAGGCCCGGGTTTATCTTCTCCCCACTCCCCCCGGCTAAAGGGCTGGAGGCCTGGCTGGAACCCAGCTCTCGGTCCACTTTCGCGGGCTCCTCGCCTTGGCCGGGGGACGCTGCGGGTGGGAGTTAACTTGGAGGACGAGGTGTCTGGGCACCCTCTCCTCCTGCCCCCATCAAAGGACCCCAGGAGTCCCCACCTCCCCCATCTGCCCCCGAGCCCTGTTACTTGGCCGTCGCCCCTACGGGTGGGTCCCAGTGGTGCGGACATCTTCCCTGCGCGCAGAGTTTCACTTTCTCGCAGTAGAAGGCTGCCCTCACGCCCCGCATTGAAGTATCTCTTTGCCCAGAGGTTCTTCACCTCCTGCAAAATTCCCCCTCCCCCCTTCGAGCTTCAGGCAGATACTTAGTGCTCCTGGTGGATGGGTCATTTAGAGGGAGGGGGCGCTCAGGTTCCAGCGGAGGGGGCGGGGCACCAAGTCAGTGAGTGGGAGGCGCCCCCTCGGTGGCGGTGGGAAGCTCCCGAACCTCGCGGTCTGGGCCGCGGAAGCGGACTCCAGCCGTCCGAGGCGCGTTCGGGGTCGTCCCAAGGCCTCGCGGCCCCCCGGCTTTTCTGCCCAGCAAACGCGCTCGGAGATATTTCAGGAGCACGGGAAATTCCCAAGTTTTCCTCGTTTCCTCCGATTATTTTGCGCGGCATAATAGCAACCCGAATTCAATGGCGTGATGCTGAGGAATGATTTTTATCTGGGGATTAAACGTCTTTGAAAGGCCAGCCCCTCCCTGGGCCTAATGGCTGGAGAAGGTGGCGCAGGGCTGTGCTGTCGCTACCGAAGGGAGTGACGTTTTCCTCGGCGCCCGCCCCCTCGGGCGGCCGGGCGGAAAGCGAGTCGGGGGCCAACCGCTTCCCGGACTCTCAATGGCCTGGAGCAGGGAAGAAGGGGGGATGTTAACTCGAGGTTTCGTTTGACTCATATCCTGGTGGTCTGTGAGCCCAAAGGATCATTAAAAAAAAACAACAACGAAAAAAATGCATGCTTAGGCAAAACCCGCTTGGTGAAACATTCTCGACTTGAATTCATTTTTCCCAAGGGAGGCTGCTGGGTCGGGAAAGCAGCCTTTCCAGGACTTGGGAATTGGGTTAGGGCCCCCCGCCCAGACCCCAAAGTCGTTGCAATCCCCGTTGTCCTGGAAATAATTTGTTCCACGTTTTATCTGGCCTGGGCTGCCCGGTGTGGCAAAGGTTGACTGGCCCAGAGGGCTCAGTCTTGGACCTGTGGGAGCCCTCTGTCGGGGCGCTCGCTCCCCTCCCATCCTTGAGGTATATTTTGAAGCCATAAGAAAAAGCTTGGCACCTTTGATCTCTGCCAAAGGAGACACAGGCCGAGGACAAGTGATCGCAGTCCCCTCTCCCACCCACTCCCATTTGTGTGTGTCCAGAGGGCCACGGCGCTGGGGGCAGGAGAGACCCAGGGGACACATATTTGAGATATGGCCTTGGTGCCACCTCCCTGACCGGCTGACGGCCGGCTTTGCCCCGCCTCTGGGTCCCCAGGGACGGCCCTTAGAAACTTGCAGGAACATGCTGTTCCAAGGGAAAGAGTGGAATCTGGAGATCTGGGTTGGACGCGACACAACGGCCTAGCCTAGCGCTGAACACTTGGTGGGCACAGGTAGATGTTTAGCCAATTCCTGAAACTCGGTGTGATCTTGGGGTGGGTACAGGGTGTAACGTTCCATCAACCTTACTAACACCTACCGTTCCCACACCGCGGGAGGAAGCCTGCCCAGGGAGGCCCTCCGGAGCAGCCGCCTAGCCTTAAGGCGGTCCAGCTCTTCCCAGTTACGCTTGGGTCTTGAACCTGCGCCCGTTTCACCTGGAATCTTTGTTCCCTCATTCGCAAGAAGTAGACAGCAACGTCTACCCCGCGGGGTGCTGCAACTGGAGAAAACCCTTTCCAAGCGTCTCTCCCAGTGCCCGGCCCCGCGTGTTCCTACTCTGCGAGCGGATGACACTCCGGCGCCGCTCTCTTAACGCCCTGCCTTTTTCTCGGCCCCGCAGGGCGGCTGAGCCCCCCGGCCTGCACCCTGCGCAAGCACAAGACCAACCGCAAGCCGAGGACGCCCTTCACCACGGCGCAGCTGCTGGCGCTGGAGCGCAAGTTCCGCCAGAAGCAGTACCTGTCCATCGCCGAGCGCGCCGAGTTCTCCAGCTCGCTCAGCCTCACCGAGACGCAGGTGAAGATCTGGTTCCAGAACCGCCGCGCCAAGGCCAAGAGACTGCAGGAGGCAGAGCTGGAGAAGCTGAAGATGGCCGCCAAGCCCATGCTGCCCCCCGCGGCCTTCGGCCTCTCCTTCCCGCTCGGCGGCCCCGCGGCGGTGGCGGCCGCGGCGGGCGCCTCGCTCTACGGGGCCTCGGGCCCCTTCCAGCGCGCCGCGCTGCCGGTGGCTCCCGTGGGACTCTACACAGCGCACGTGGGCTACAGCATGTACCACCTGACATAGAGGGGCCCAGGGTCGCCTCCGCGTGGTCCCAGCTGATTCCTCCAGCCCCGGTCTCCCGCGAGCGGCAGGAGCCAGCCCCCAACCGGCTCCCCTGTTCGGCCCCGCCCGGCTCCCTCCCCTTGAACCCCCACGCTGCTCCGGTTTATCGGTGTATCCTCGGCTGCTCCCCGCGTTCACTCTCCAGTGTCTGATCCCCTCCCCCAAAGAGGCCGGAAGGGGCCCTTAACACTCTTCTAGAATCTAGATCTGCCTTTTGTGTTACAGATGGAGAAACTGGGGTTAGAGAGGTGTAGACTTCCCGGCGGTCCCCGGCAGAGTTAGTGGTTGGAGCGGCCCTGGGCGGCTGCGTCCTGTCCTGACGTCGGGCAGGAGGCGCGCAGAGAAACTCACGTGCGAAGACTTGGGGAAAATAAGAGCAGTTGGAGAAAAAGAGAAGAGCATGCCAGGGGAGCTGGGAGCCCCGGTCCTTCCGTTGGGAAACTTCAGAGAACTTCACCTGCGAAACGTCTGCTTTGGGGGGTGGGGGCGGGGAGGGCGGGTGACACAGATGCGTTGCCAAGGTAGGTTGAAGGGACCTCTCTCACCAGTACCAGAAAAAAACTGTAAAATAAAATTTAAAACTCCTGTTTCTATTTAACAGTACATTTGTGTGACTCTCAAGAATCCCTTTGGAAGGGATTGTGTGTAATATACTGTATATTTGAAATTTTATTATCATTTATATTATAGCTATATTTGTTAAATAAATTAATTTTAAGCTACAAGAAACGACCTCTTTATCGATTTCGGCTCTTATTTGAATTTTACTTCTTGCCTTCTGTTCACATATACAATTGCTTTTCAGCTTGATGTTAGTTTTACGCTAGCACCTTTCAAAGGTGACAACAGGATATTCAGGGACCGGGGGGTGTCTTTTTGAACACGCAGGACAGATCTGCGTTAGCAAAGTCAAGTGGAGAATTGAAGCAATTACCTAGGATAATTAGGCTCAATTTTCCAATTCACTTTAAGCTGAAATCGACACTTGCTCAGGCGACCCATAACCGACTCTTTCTTTTTACTTCCCTTTTAACCTGTCTATGAAAACAAAGCGAATCACCCAAATGGTTTGATGACTGTAGACAGCTAATCCAGACAAGTCCCACCCCCGCAAACCTGTTTTTCCCACAGGAGGCCAGGTGGGGGGTGGAGGCCATTGCTTTGCTTCTCTACATCGCTGAGGCCGTGTAGACCCGGTTTGTGGATCTAATTTGGAGCTGCCAGAATGTGAACGCCTTCACACCCCCTATTATGGCCCCTAAAAACAACACTTTCCTGAAAACCCCCACCTTGGCGTGTCCTTTGCGTGAGCCCCTGCCTCCAAACGCTCACAAACTTGGTTTTTCTTTTATATAGTAGGTTAAATTCAGGCTTCCAGGAGAATATATTTGAACAACCGCCAAGTTTAGCCTTCTGGGGGGATTTCTGCAAGGATGTTGATGGCAGAAAATGACCTCGTAGTAAACAGAGCCTACCTACTATGTTCCAGGCACCGCTCTGTTCCCTTTCGAGTTGGGGGCCTTGGCTTAATTCTCACCAGATCTGCGTGAACACCCCCCCCCTCCGCCTCAGTCCCGCATTGGTCTGCGCCTCCAAACTCCATGCTGGACAGCCCCCAGGCAGCTGTTGCGGCGAGCCCCTAACCCTGGAAGCCAGCAGGCCAAGGGTTGTTAGAACTCCAAGGACCTGGCGTTGGACTTGGGGAGGGTGGACGTTTCCACAGCCAGAGGCTGTGGTGCAGGGTGGAAACCGAGTCTGGGGCACACGGAGAGGTTTCTAGCCCCAGGGGCCGGAGCTCTGCCTAGGAATTCCAAGAGAGCGCAGGGCTGCGCGCACACCCTCCGGGCGGGCTCCGAGCTGGCGCCCGGCAAGTTTCAGGGCACCCTGGGTCTCCGATCCTCCAATCTCTCCATAGCTCCGGCAAACGTTCGGTCCCGGAGGCTGGGGCTGAAGTCCCAACATCGCACGACTCCCCTCCTTAAGAAAAGCAGGCAAGCTTGCTGTAGAGTGGAGTTCCGCCCCTCCGAACTGACTTCTGGGTTCCCAGAAGCGCGGTCAGAACCCGAATCTGGGCCTCTTCCACCCCGAGAGGGGAGTTAGACCTAGAAAGGTCTCAGACTCAACATAGCTCTTTAAAGGTGCTTGGGGGCTGAGGTACACCGCCGCTTCTCGCAGACGCAGAAATGAGTTGTGTCCTCTCTATAAACTAAGCAACCCCACAGTGCCGGAGCGCAGGACGCTGGCTCCTACAGATTTTTCGGGTGTCTTTCTGGAACACCCCTGGTGAGTCGGCTGTCCTGGGGATAGTATTGAACTTGAAGTCAGACAAGACGACGTGGTTCATCCCAGCCCTGCCGGTTACTGACTGCCTGACTTTGGGTAGGGAAGATACTCCATTACTCCGTTCCTCAGTTTTCTCATCTGCGAAATGGGCCTGGGACTCGTTCCCCGCTCCCGGGATTTTGGGGAAGTGTCAACGAATCCCCGCGCGAGAGGGCGCCCGGGGAATAGGGGTGGATCTGATTTTTCCCGTTCACGGTGCGTTCGCAGCCCTGGAGTCTTTTACTCTAGTGCGGGAAGGGGAATGGCGGGGCAGGATCAGGTGTCTCCTCTGGCTCGGACTCCCGGGCCTCCTGGCTCCTCGAAGTTTGGCAATTTAGGGTCGAGGCAAACTTAGAGCAACATAATTGCAGTAATGAGCAACGGCTCGCGCTCTGCAGACGCGCCGCGGCTCCAGAGAGGCGGTAGCTGCAGGCGAGGCGGGCGCGCCCCCTTCCCCCACGCAGCACCTCCTCCGGGTGGAGGAGGTCGCCGCCCCGGGACCCCCGCTCGCGCCCGCCTCCTCGCGCGCGCCTCCGCCCGCGTTGCAGGCTTCGCTCCGGGTTTCCTTCCACTCCCGTGCCCCCTCCTTTTCCCATTTTTGTTTCTCTCCCTCTAGCTCTTTCTTCCCCCCCCTTTTGTTTTCGAATTCCCTTTCTCAATACAGCGTGTACACAGAAGGTGCCCGATAAATGCTGGTTAGATCCTAGCCGCGCACTGGTGTGGGGTGAAGACCCTGGGCCAGGTTCAGGCAGGTCTGGTGGGAACTGGCGGCGGGGCGGCGGGCACCGCTTCTCTCTCTGCCCAGTCCTCCGAATTCAGTTGCTTGTTTATCAAGAGAGGGCAGAGTGGGCAGGGGGTTCCCAGGCCTGGTCCCTTTACGGATCAGTTTCCTCCTTTGGCAGGAAACACCGGATCATTCACTCGGAGTCACCACCTATGGCGCCCAGAGGAATTCCTGGGCAAGCCGCCTCCCCCGCGCCTCCCAAGAACCTCATGGGATTTTTCTTTCTTTTTTTCTTATTTTTCTTAACCAGAGAGTGTATGATAGTCCAGAGAGATTCCGTGATTTCCTAGGGTCACACAGCCCATAAAGGGGAAATCAGGGATTCGAACACAGATTACACGCCGGTTTCCACGCTTTCCCCCACTGCCGGGTCCTCTCTTGTTGAGGGTCACCTAGCACCTGAGCGGCTCTTTGGTTTTAGAAAAGGTCCACGAAGCGGGCGTACCGCTGGAAAATCGGCCTCGGGGAGCCCAGCCCTAGCTCCACGAATTTAACTCCTTCGTGCTCCGACCACAAGCAAGCCCCGTCCCCTGGGGAACAAAACGGGCATCTCACCTGCCCTGCAAGCTCTCTGTGAAGGCATTTTCGTTTCGTTGGGGAGGAAGCAAAGGCTTAATCTGCAAACTCAGCTTCTGACCACGCAGGCTGGACCGAAAAGGCCCAAGGTCCGTGGAGTGGAAGCCCGGGTAGGAGAGATTACTTGGCGCCGGGGCGCTCTCTCTCCGCGCAGGGCCGCGGGGGGCCCCGGGCGGTCGCCGATCTGCGAGCCCGGGCTGGGGCCCGAGAGCTCGCGCCCAGAGCGCCTTGGGTCAGGGCTCGTTTCTCCGCTGGTTGACCCCGAGGTCGAAGGCCCAGGGCGCGCAGAAGGCCCAGTGGAGACAATTACTCGGGAGGCGGGGCACCTCAAGTGAGACTCCTACGGGCCGTGAGGCTGGCGGGCCCCGCACCGAATGATGCCCCCCTTAGTGACCCGCGGCCCGGAGGTGAGCCCGGCCTGCGCCTCGCCGGGAGCCCTCGGGGGCGCAGTGGGAAACAGGGACGAGAGGCTGCGGCCGCCTTTCAACTTGGCGGCTGGCGCCGGCCTGGCCGGGCCCCCGGGGCCGTGCGGCCTCCCCGGCTGCGTCCCCGCCCTCCCAGGCGCTCGCACCGCGGCACGGCCGGGACACTCCCCCGGCCCCGACTCCGGCCGCTCCTGGGAAACACCTTCACTGCCCCCCTACCCACGACCGCCGAGTGTCCCTTCTCCCGAGCCCCCTCAGCCTCCACTCCAGACTCTCGGATTTCCTTTCGCTCCGCTCGACAGCTTCCAGTCCGGCCTCGCGGAGCACCCCTGCTCCAGGCCCAGGAGGACCGTCTCATCCCACAGGCCTGCCTCCTGCACAGCGCCCTCCCGCGGCCCCGCGGGCCTGCAGCCCCGGCTCCGGGCGGCGCCGGAGCAGGACGCAGGGGCAGGCTCCTTCCCAGACGGAGCTAGATGCTCGCGCGGCCCCGTCCTCGTCATCATCGTCGCACACACAACCCACCAACATACACGGCGACACAAGCACATCTAACACAGCAATGCAACACACGTGCAGCCAGCATGCACACCCAACACACCTCCGACCAGCGAGCCGCGAGCACACACTCCCACCCAGCACGTACACACGGAGCCGGCAAATTCACACGCCCAGACGACACCTCTCAAACAAATGCAATGTGACACATACACGTACAACCAACAGACACCCAGCCACACGAAATCAACACATGCTGCACACTCTGTACACACAAAGCTAACACGCACATGCCCCCACACACCCCAAACCCACAATCGACACACACATCCCAATAAACACACAGCTCCAGTTTACAGCAGCTAATGTTCAATGTCGAGGCCCCACGCTTCAGCGTCCCTACTGAAGTTCTGCCACCCAGAGCCTGGGACACCAGGAGACACACATGATCTTGGTGGGGGAGACCCGGAGACAGACGTTGAACAGGGTGTGTGGGGGGAATCAACCTCAGGAAATTATGGACATCCAGCCACAGAAGGCACTCCAGGCAGAGGCCTACCAAAGCCCTTTGAAGCTACGCCTGCCGACTGGGCTGGTGAGCTTGACACAGGAGCACAGCGCACAGCTCAGAGCACAGTGGGTGGCTGGCGGGAGATACACGGTGTGGTGGACCCCGGGGAGGAGTCCGCGCTGGTGCACGGAGTCAATCTCTACATCAGAGCTTTCACTTGGGAGGCCGCTGGAGTCGCCTGAGGGAACTCTGGGAGCTTCCTAGCAAGAACCCTTGGTGACCAGCTTTCTTTTCTCCTCGGGGTGGGGGGGGCTCCTCCTCTGGGGCCACGCTCCCTCCACTCCCACCCCGTCTGCACCCCTCCGTCTCCTGCCTCTGCAGAGTCTTAGGAGGCCTTCGGAGGGGGATCAGATCCCACGCCTGCTGTGGCTGGGGTGAACTCAGGCTCAAGATCTGGAAATGTCCATCCAGGCACCCAGCACTTCCGCCCTCCACCGCGCCTCGCTCCCCCACTGAGAAGGCGGTGCTTTGAGAAGCAGCTAGCTACCCCAGGGTTAGGACAGTGATGGATTCCCCAGCCTGGAGCCAGACCATCTGGACTTATGAATCCTGGTTTGGGCACTTATTAGCTGTGTGACCTTGGGCAAGTTACTGAACCTCCCTGAGTCTCACTTTCCCCACATATGAAGTGTAGAATCATGGATAACAATCTCTTCCTATTATTATGGGTATAAAATGAAATGCTCAGTGAGATGCTTGGCTTTTGTAGCATTAAATATCCATGATGAGTACTTAAAAGGGACAAATTTCAAAGGGGTGTGTGTGTGTGTGTGTGTGTGTACACCTTCCTGGAGACTCCAAAAGACGATCAGGCCGATGCCTAACATGAGGGCTGGAATCAGATTCTGCCTATCTGGGTGGTGATCTCTAGCAAGCACTGCGCCTCTCTGAGGCTTTGGAATCTGTCCCTAATGCCTGGTTCATAAGGGCCTAGAGCACCACGACAGGGGTGCAGGAAAGACAGATTTTTTTAGAGGTGGTTAATGCGAATTCAAAGCCTGTTCTTACTTCAGGGCCTGCCCCTGGGGGCCGACGGAGGGGACGACAGCGACCTGAGACTGAGTCGAGGTTGGGGGTGGGAGTATCAGTCCCTAGTGGCGGCCGCTGCTGCCCATTTTACAGGCGAGAAGACTGGCTCCAGGCAGCGCAGCACGGAAGCTGGATCGCAGCCGGCAGCTTGGGGACCGGGGGCGCCCCCTAACCCACCGGCGGAAAGTGGGATTTGACAGACAGACACGCAGGGCTGCCGTGTGTCTGCGAGTCTCCGCGAGCGGCGCTCCTGGCTGCGGGCACGCTCCCGGCGACCTCAGAGTCTCCCCTGCCTCGGGCCAGTTCCCTGTCTCCCCCTCCTGGAACCTTCTGGCCGTCATCGCAGAGTCCTGCCCTTTGTCTCCGCGCAGATAAGCTGTCCTGAGGGTGGGCTGGACTCTGGGGCTTTGGGATGTGATTTTTAAAAGATACCCTGTTTTCTCTCAGATGACGCCCTTCAATCCCCCAGGGGCAGCTGGGGCTCCTCTGCGGGAGAGACAGCTACTGTCAGGGCCGCAGCAACTGGAAGCGAACGTTTAAGGCAAGCAGTCTGTTATGCAGGCGATTTCCCAGCACAGTAGACCTGTCCCATAATGTGACAGCAGCTGATGGGTGCTGAGCCCTTTCTTGCTCCAGGACCCCTCCAAGTGGTCCATGGGGATTATGCTAACAAATCCCCACTACAGGCATGCACGTACCCTTGTATCCCCATTTCACAGACGAGGAAGCAGAGGCACAGGGAGATGAACGACTCAAGCAAGATGGCACAGCTGATGAGAGCTGGTGAAGACCTTCGGGCCCAGGCAGACTTTGCTGAGAGCCCTGTCACTTAGCCTATCTGAGCCCCGGTTTCCGGGTCCGAGGAATGGAACCCAGGCTGCGGCAGGGAAGCTGGAGCTGACCCCACCTGGAGCGTGCCCTGAGAAGTCCGGAGCACACAGCACAGGGGCGGGATGGCCATGAGCACGCTCCGTGCTGGTGGCTCCCCAGCCGCCCTCCAGCCAGCCACTAGAAGTCGGGAGTTTCTGATCCTCAGAGGGAGGCGGCAGGGGTGGGTTGGGGTGGGGTGGCTGATGGGGGCGTGGTCTGGGGCTGGAGGGATGGTTGGGGCTCAAGCGAGGGTGTTCTAGTCTTTGGAGGACGACCTGGAGGACGACCTAAGGAAGGAAAACTCTGGCCACTGTGGACCCCAAATTGAAAGAGATTCCTCCTTTAATCCTCTCTCTATGACTCAGGTACCCTCATTAACTCACGTTACCAGTAAGGAAACCAAGGCACAGAGTGGGTGAGTGACTTGTCAAAGATCACACAGGAGTCTAAGACCAGATCTGTGTCCACCAATCGTGGCTGCTGTCTCCAGAGGTGTGAATGCAGAGATTCATCCACATGCCCAGAAGGGGACCTAGAAGCATTTACTGTAGGCAGCGGCACTTGGCAGAATCCCCTCCAACCACAGTCAAGATTGAACGATTCACCATGTTCTGGAGCTTTGAGCATCCCTAAACTCAGGCGGGAGTGGAGAAACCAGTCTGGATGGCTTCTTACAGATATGCCATTGTCACCAGTGGGCTCATGTCCTCATTTACAGATGAGAAAACTGAGACTTGAAGGGATAGTGGGATTTGGCCAAGGTCATGCAGAAAGTCTGGGCAGAGTCTGCATCCCTGATTTTAGTCCAATGTTCTTTCATTGAATTGACATTCAATGACAATTGAGTAAGACCCACACACTAACAAATAAATATGAATTTCAGGTAGAGACGAGTGCTTGTAAGGGAGAAAATAGCAGGAGGAGGACAGGGAGCACAGCGGAAGTAGTCAGAGCAGACCCCTCTTAGGAGGAGCAGTGTGTGGGCTGGGATCCAATGGATGAGGAGGAGCCCGGAGTTCCAAAGAGCCAAGGGAAGACCCCAGTGGAGAGGGACCAGCAAGTGCAAAGCCTCTGAGGCAGGAACAGCTAGCGAGGCTGGAACTGGCCTTTGGTGAGTGTAGAACAGGAGCCCTACAAAGGACAGGCTTTGGTTTTCAGAAACTCTTCAGGGCTTTGAGGAGGAGAGTGGGGGTGTAGTAGGAGACATCACCCCAGTTATAAGAGTGGTGGTGGTGGCCTGCCCTGGCCAGAGAGAAGCTTTTTCCTTGGCCTCTTCTCTTCTGTGACCCCCCCTCCCTCCCACACCACCGAAGGTATGAGGGTAAGCTGAGAAGCAGCCCCTGGACCCCACTGATGTTTCTTTTCTCTTGGATTCTAGACTCTGCGCCTTGGCTCCCAGCTCCGGTCCTGGAGTCCCCGGAACTCTGCAGGGACCCAGAGCCTCTGCTGTGGGGCAGGATTGGGGTGGGCTTCAATTTTTGCACGGAGTACATCTGTCCATACCCTCTCCCCTGGGAGCTCTCTGAAGGCAGGCTCTGCCTCAGGTTTGACAGATTTTTTATTTTTTATGCACGCGCCTAGTAGGGTCTCGGGAGGGAAATCAAGGTCCTCATCTCTTAAATGACCGCTTACTTGAGCCATCTCCTGTGCCAGGCATCCCACACTCATACTCTTGAGTATGAGTGAGAATCTTGAGAATCTCACTTGATCCACAGTATGGCCTTTAAAGGAAAATAATCTCTTTATTCCCTTTCACAGACGAATCAGCTGTGGTCCAGAGATGTCAAGCAACACGCCCAAGGTCACCCAGCAGCTTCTGGGTCAACCCTCAGGAACCTGGACTCCTTGCCTGGATCCCCAGTTTCCCCACCTGCTCAGGGGTCTTCCGCAAGAGATTCAAGAGATGGGGGCTGAGCTGGAACCGTGAGGGCGTGGTGACTCCGGTGGAACGCAAGGAGGCGCCGCGCGAACCTTCGCAAGCGCTTCTGTTTCTCCGGAAACTCCCTTGAGAGGCTGGGCCTTCGGGCGCAGAGATCTAAGGCTCCTCCCCGTGGTCAATCGACTGCTCTGGGCGGGGGTTAGGGGCAGCGGGTCTGCGAGTCCGGGTCAGGAAATTTCTGGCCAGGTAACTACTACCAGGTCTTCGGGTGAGGCTTGGGGCAGGGGCGCCCCGGTGTACGGAGTTGCCCCTGTGCCGTGACCTCAACTTGGAGGAGGTGGAGCCTGGGTCTGAGTCCCGGAGGTCCCCTGACAGCAGGGCGGGGGAGAGAGGAGACGGAGATAGGACGTCAGGACCCCGCAGAGGGGGTTCTCCTCGCTTTCTTCTTCTTCTCGCCCTTCTTTGCCCCTCCGACTAACTTTCCCTTTCTTCTCTTTTATGTTATATCCACTATGTTATATACTTCCTTCTTTAAAAATTCATTTATTTGTCAGAGAGAGAGAGAGAGAGAGAGCGCACAAACAGGGGTGGCGGCAGGCAGAGGGAGAAGCAGGCTCCCCTCCCAGCAAGGAGCCTGATGCCGGATGGATTCAACGACTCTGGGATCATGACCTGAGCCGTAGGCAGAGGCAGACGCTTAACTGACGGAGTCTCCCAGGTTTCCCTGATTAATTTACTTTTTTTTGTTAAAAAGTTCAAAGTGGCTAGTTGAGGTCATGGGACACTCGCTCATTTAACCGATTATGACTGTGCCTGGCAGGCCGAGTGAGAGGTGCTGGGGACAGATGATGCTGTGACAAGACAGTGTCCGTCCCTGAACAGCTCAGGATGAGACTGGGCGACTTTGGCCTCGGAACGATGGAAGAGAAGAGGAGGCTCCCAGACCAGGTGGTGCATGATGAGAGGGTGTGCGTGGGGGGTGCTTCCTGGGGACGGACCGAGGGGCCATTAGATCAAATACATGACCTCCAGGCCAAGGGACCAGCAGGTGCAAAGGCCCTTAATCACTGACCTGGGCAGAACTGCGAGGCTGTGACCATCCTTCAGCAGTGGAAAGTGACTGGCATGATTTATCTTGATCAAGAACATCTCCGCTTTTAAACGGATTTGCAAATCTAGTCATCTCTGATCTTCATCATCTAGCAACCGTAGGGACAGTGCTCACTGCCCATTTTTCAGACGCGGGAACTGTGGCCCGGTGGGGTGGCCTGGTCACTCGGTGGGTGAGGGGGTCCATCTGGAGCGAGAAGGCAGATCCTGGCCAATCTAAGACACCCCAGCTGATTCCAGATGAACTGGCCTCGGGAGAGTACTTAGATCTGTGTGGGCATCCCACAGGCACAGGCCTAGGGATGGGCCACAGGGAAGGTTCCAGTGCCTGCTGGAAGTGGCAGAGCATGGAGCAGATGGAGGAATATCACTGCCTTAGGACTTCTGGAAAGGGTCGGGAAGTACTGGTGTCTGAAGATCCACAGTTTGGAGGTACTCACTGATCTTGGCGGGGAGGTCTTCATTTTCTTGTGTAAAATCCAATCCTCCTGGGTGGGACTTGAAAGTTGCTGGAGTCCTGGCTTCCCTCTGGGAGGGTGCCCAGCTGCTGGTCTTCATCTGTAGCCGGGTGGGTCCAGCACAGCACTGGGCAGGCTCACTGGGCTTGAGAGATCTTTGGAATAGTTTACTAGATGAAGCCCTCCCCCCCACCTCACCCCACCTGGTGAGCTGCAGGGCCCATTCCAACTTCCTTGGGTTGGCTTCAAGGGCCTGTGACCAGGACAGTCACACAGGGACCCGCTCTCAGTAGGGCCTCAGCTTGGGGTCTAATGCTGCAGGTACCACCTTGAATCGTTTAGGAAGTTTAGCTTTGAATTTTTGTTTTATAAATAGCGTCCAGTGCTCTGGGGGCTTGGACCTGTCACAGCTGCCCCCATGGGACAGTTCTTGGCCACATGCTTCTGGCTCCCCTGGTGAGTCAGTGCTGGGGGCACACCCCCTATGGCATTTAGAGGTAAGGCATCTGTTGGGTGGCCAAATTGGGGGCGGCCAGCCTCCTGCCCATCCGTCATCCAGGTGTCTAATAAATCCCAGTGCAGAGATTGCAATACCCCTGGGGGTCACCCATCTGTGATGGGTTGGGGCAGTGGGTCCGAGGGAAGAGGAGGTTCCTGACTTGAACTTCCCACCACTTTTTAGAACTGATTGCTGGCCAAGGGGGCAGCTGTATGGACTGTGTACTTGCATGCCAGGTCACTGTTTGGGGCCTTCGGGTGCCTGTGAGGGTCTGCATTCACCTGCCAGGATTCCTGTGAGTGCACAAGGGAGAGCGACATTAAGTAGCAGTAGAAAAACCCAGGGCAGGTCAAGAGTAAGAGCACAAGGAAAGGAAAAGTTTTATCCGTGAGTACCATTAACAGCACCTCCCCCCAACACCCCCCTGCTTTTTGAACTGGGGGCTATGCATTTTCCTTTGGTACCAGGCCCTATAAATTATGTCGCTGATCCTGCCCCAAGTACTCGATGGCTTCTGGGTATTTCTTTCTGGAGGCTCGTGTGCCGCTGACCCGGTCAGCAGAGCTGAACCTCCAGGGGTCTGGGCACAGGTAAGAGCAACCTCTCAGCTAATAAACAAGTCTTCATAAAATCGGACGCCTCTTTCCCCGTGAACCTCGGCTTTACGAGGAGGGACTCTTGGCGGCATGCCAGCAGGCGCTGCTGCCCGATTCAGTGATGATATGTTCCCCCCGGGAACTCCCTGGGGTCTCTGGAGTTCCCTGCTCAGAATCAGAGAGCTAGTCAGGCCCACGGACCGCCAGCCATAGGTGCACATAGGAAGAAACGGAGGGCGAGAGAGAGTGGGTGACAGTCTTGGTGTCACACAGGGAGGCGAAACAGAGTGAGGTCAGGCACTCAAGTCACTTGGTCCAACTCAGTCCAAGACATCTCGCTTTACCAATTCACTGGGAAGGGACTCCCTCACCAGTTTTCCTTCTGAACCATGGAAGGAACAAGGCGTATTCCAGCTGGAAGGGATTCTGGAAGCTTCCAGCCTAAGCCTCTTCTCTGATTGTTGAAGAGAATCATCTGAACATCTCTTTTTTATACCTCTTAGGAGATGCCTGTGTACCTCTGTAATTCTCTGCTTTATATTCTTTTCCCTCCTAGCACCCGTCACCCCCAGACTGGTTGTCTGCTTGCCCCGCTGGAATGTTCAATGCTGTGACCCCAGGGTTTACCATGGGGGATGACACATTGTGGATGACCAAGGATGATTGTTGAATGAATGGATGAATGCATGGGTGAATGAATGAAGTCAACCTTTGCTCCTCTGCTTCCTTGTACATTTCCAGGAATGGGAGGCTCACCACCTTGTGAAACAGTGAATCCATCCATCTCTCTGTCCACCCACTTACTTAGCTTTTATCATATCCATAACGCACCATGCGCTCTTAATTCCTTTTACAAGTGTTTATTGAGCAGCAAGTATATACCAGGAACTGGGCCAGCACTGAGAATGTACTGGTGAGGAGGGAAGAAGGCAGAACCTGTGTCCTTATGGAGCCTCGATTCTAGGGGAAGACAGACACTAATTAAATATGACACAAATACATGTGAAACAATCATTTTGATAGATCACATTCATTATTATTTAATAATATATTATTTAATAATCATCTTTAGCATCAGGTCACGGTTGCATGCGGAGATGCTATGATCCCTCTTCGGCTGGAAGGGGAAGCTGAGCTCTGAGAGCTGGGGATTGAAGGCAGACACAGAGGGAGCGGAGCTGCCGGGGACGGTGCAAACTCGGGCCCGGGGTTCACGTTCAGGACTCTGTCTACTGTGCTCCACGTGAAGCCTTCTTCTTATGTGGCGAGTCTTCTTGTTGCATTGTCCCAAGGTCCTTTCTGTCTTTGGAGGCGTGGGGGCTGAGTTCAGTGAAAACAAACAGCTTCTCCGTAGTCAAGTCACTGGCCGTGCCTTGGACGCCTCTTCTCATTCATGCTAGGTACCACCATGAACTCCGTTTCATGGGTGCTGAAATGCATCATCGGAGGGTCTGCTAGGATGCTTTCCTCACCAGGTTCACACGGCCGGGAAGCAGCAGCACCAGGGGCCTGAATTCCTAACTTACTTCTCCCACTTCCGGACCAGGTGGCCTTCGGCAGCCAACTTTCCTCTCCAAGTGCTCATTTCCTTGAACAAGTACATGCCATTTTGGCTCTGTGTGTCCAGCTTGCCAGGTTTTTGCAAGGGCCACTTGAGGTCCTGCGTGCAAAATGATCTCCCTAGCAGTGTCGTCTGGGACAATGTGCTGGGTGTTGGACACTGTGCTTTGTTGTGCTATTTCACCGAATCTTCTTGATGACCCATTTTAGAGATGGAGAAACAGAGGCCCAAGGAAGTGAAGGAATTACTCTGAGGTCAAATGAATTTTAAATGTAGTTGCTGGGACGTGAATCCAAGTCTGTCTGACTCTGGAGACTGGGCTCCATACGCTTGCCCCCAGCCAAGTCTTTTTTTGGTTCCCCTTATGGTTTTTAAGACCCTCTTGCTTGCTGCTTGGAGGGATCTGTTGGATACTTCAGTCCAAACACTTTACTCCCCAGGTGTGAACTCAATGGCTTCCCACCTCATTCCCAGTAAAATGCAGGGCCCTTATTCCAGCACACAAGGCCCTACATGACTTGGCTCCCCTGCCCCCTGTGATTTTTCCTGACCACTCATGCTGTGGTATCTCCTCTGGCTTTCTGGCTGTGTCGCAAGCACAAGCACACTTACCTGTGCCTCAGGGCCTTTGCACTTGCCCTTGCCTAGAACGATTTTCCCCTGGGTATTTGTATGCCCCCGCCCCCCCCCCCGCCTTTCATGTTTCTGCTCTGGTGTCTCAGAGAAGCTGTTCCTGTTCCTCTTGTTGGAAATAGCACTTTCGGCTCACTCTTCACCTGGCTTTGTTTCTCTTCACAGAAATCACTACCCGGGGCGCCTGGGTGGCTCAGTGGGTTAAAGCCGCTGCCTTCGGCTCAGGTCATGATCCCAGGGTCCTGGGATCGAGGCCCACATCGGGCTCTCTGCTCAGCAGGGAGCCTGCTTCCTCCTCTCTCCTCTCTCTCTGCCTGCCTCTCTGCCTACTTGTGATCTCTCTCTCTGTGTCAAATGAATAAATAAAATCTTTAAAAAAAAAAAAAGAAATCACTACCCGAAGGCAGAAGATGTGCTTATGTTTATATATTCTGTTTCTGCCTCGCTTGATGTCTAGCATCAGGAGGACAGTGACTCTCGTTCCCCCACTGGATCCCCAGCACCCAGCAAGTGCTCAGCGCACAGTAGAGCTTCAATATTGATTAATCAAATGAGGAACTGCCCCGTCTCATACACAGGAAAAGGCCAAGGCTCTGAGGACTGTGACCAGCTCCGGGCCCCACAGACTGGGTTTGAATGCTGAGCTCTTGGTTCCTGTCCTCACTGCTGCCCCTTTCTCAGAGGGGGCCTCAGGGGGCCTGGGAACCCCGACTGGGGGAGCACGGTAAAGGCGGAGGAGGCCACCGTTTCCATGTGGGCCCACCATTTCCCACTCGTGTCTTGCTACTTCGAGGCAGCAGGCAGAGGAAGGACACCTCAGGGTTCAAAGGAGGGGCAGACCCAAGGTGACAGGGTTTCACGAGCAGGGGATTGGTGAGGATACCATTCTCTGGAGCAAGAAACCTGGGGTTCAAATGCTGACCCCTCCCTCACTGGTCATGTGGCCTTGGGCACATTTATTGTCTCTCTAGGTCTTGTCAGTCTTCCCATCTGTATAATGGTGTTATAACCACTCCTGCCTCCTAGAACCATTAGAGGCTTCTGAGTTGTTGCAGGTAACATGCTTGGAAGAGTGAGAGGGACATAGGCCTCCATACGCCATCAGTCACTTCCATCAGACCCCTGGGACTCAGAAGCCAGGAAACCTGAGGCTCCTGCTGTTTCCTGCCCTCCCACTCTCACCCCACCTCAGCCACAGTGGGAAAAACAGAGGGGAAATGCTGGGAGCAGAGACACACAGATACCAGCGCTCTCATCTTGGAGACCCTCACCCAAACCGGTGAGCCTGGCAAAGCAGGGATTTGAATTTTCTTTACCAAATGAGAAAGCCAAGGCACAGAAGGGTGGAGGAATTTTTCCCAAGGTTGCACAGTAAGGACTGGGCCGCATTTAGCCTCAGAGTCTGGATTCCTGGACCTGCACTATATTCCCATCCCATCTGCACACGGAACTGCTTTTCCTTGGATCTGCCTTCTGCACCACAACTACTGATTTTTTTGTTTTTACAACTTGGATGAGCTGGAGCCTTAAGATGTCATCACTAATCCTAGACTAGGGCCCAAGCACAAAACTATAAGGCTGTCACAGAACTTTTCGCTGGGCTTTGTCAGACTCTGATGCCTGTGTGATAATTACTGACAAGGATTTTCCAGAAGGGGTCAAAATGCAGGTGAATATAGGAAATCCAACTCAGACGAAATTATGATAAGTCTTTTAAATCATTAATATTTGAGTATTTCTCTGTTTATGTGGTGGGGAAAGGGAAGTTACTTTGTTTCTGGAGCACTGACTGGGTTCCTCATTCTTGTTCTTTAATTTAATATTTAATGATAGGTCGTCCCGTCCTTGTCCAGGGACTACTGGAGCCCAGGGCGGGTAAGTCAATTGCTCAAGATCACACAGTTAATGAGCCAGTATCTGGAATTCATATTAAGTTCTGTGTGACTCTAATGCACATGTCCTTTCTCTCTACCCGCACTGGCTTCGAGTGCCTCTTTAACAGATTAATAAGCTCAGAAAGCACTCTGGAAGTGGTGGCAAAAATACAGATCAAGTAAAATGTTTATAAGAAGAAGAATGTTTTTAAAAAAAGCAAACAAAAAACAAACAAACCCCAAGCCCTCTCCTGGTGTTGATGGTTTTCACTGGAGATTATAAAGAAACAGAAACTCTTAAAATCAGTCTTTGGACTTGTTAATAATGAGCTGGTAAGAGAATGCTAATGAAATGTTATTAGTTTTTTTCTTGTTAAAATCTCATTTCAAATAATTCCGTTCGTCATCCATTTTTTACGAGGAATGAAAACAAATGTTTTCCAAAGCTTCAAACCAGAGTCTCTGTGTGGGTTTCTTGTTCTGAGCCAAATATGCCATGTCTTTTCCCAGCTGGGAATTCCCTCCCCCTGTCCCTCGTTGCTCCAAGTCCTGCCCGGCCTGCGGGTCCAACTTGCTCCTTTTGTCTCAGATGCTAGCTGGTCCAATGGACTAGCTGTCCCAATGGAGTCAAGTCCTGGGTTCAAATTTGAGATCCTTTTTGTTAACCACTAAAACCTTAGTTTTTGGTGTTTTTTTAAAAAAAGATTTTATTTACTTATTTGACAGAGAGAGAGCACACAAGCAGGGGCAGCAGCAGGCAGAGGGAGAGGGAGAAACAGGTTCTCCCCAAAGCAGGGACCCGGATGCGGGCGGCTCAATCCCAGGACCCTGGGATCATGACCTGAGCCGAAGGCAGACGCTCAACCGTCTGAGCCACCCAGGTTTCCTTAGTTTTAATATAAGCCATACTTAAACACATTCCCACTGTAAAATAAACTGGAGATACATGAGTACAGGGCATATTTCACTCTTATCCCCAGGGGTTATCAGTTTTTTAGTTGTTTTTAGATTTAATGTTGACTTTTTATTAAAAAAGTAAGTTTATATAGTTTTGTTTTTGNTTTTTAGTTGTTTTTAGATTTAATGTTGACTTTTTATTAAAAAAGTAAGTTTATATAGTTTTAAAGGTCCAACGGTTCTAAAAGGCGTGTCATGATGAAACAGAAAAGCCCCCATCTTACCCTTGCCCTCTTCAGCTCTTCTGCCAAGATGCAGCCATTTCAGCTTTTACTTATTTCTCCTTGCGTTTTCTTGCCTCTTTCTAAATAGCATCTCTACACTAAGAATCCTTGATTTTTCTGTATTAAACATCATCAATGCACTTCCTATTCCAAAGATAAAATTTGCTTTTACACTAGTTCCCCCAGTTACCTTCTCGCCATTCTACTTATAGTTTCATCTTTCACTAAGTCAATACTCGCTGTTTATTATTATGACCATACCGTGTTCACTAATACACTAACAGTGATGACACAGAGTATAGTAATTTTTTTAAAGATTTTATTTATTTATTTGACACACAGAGAGAGATCACAAGTAGGCAGAGAGGCAGGCAGAGAGACAGGGAGAGGAGGAAGCAGGCTCCCTGCTGAGCAGAGAGCCCGATGCGGGCCTCGATCCCAGGACTCTGAGATCACGACCTGAGCCGAAAGCAGAGGCTTTAACCCACTGAGCCACCCAGGCGCCCAAGTATAGTAATTTTAATTGCATTTCCTGTCTTATATAACTTTTTCTTTTCCTTGGAGTTGACAATTCCTTTATGTTTTATTTAATTTCCTCCATGCCTGTCATTAATTCATGTCCTCAACTCTCTCAGAAATGGAGAGAATTCTGGGAAAAATTCTCGCCCCCTCCCCCACTCAGAGTCACCTCCTGAGGATCACTGCTCTCCCACCACTGGTTGTCCTCCAGGTCACGGCACAGCTGTCAGCCTTGAATATCTCTTGCCCATCGTCCAGGAAGTTTTCTTGGGTTGGATCCCTGGTTTTCTGGGTTCCATAGGTTTCTTTGGTTTGTTTTGTTTCCTGTCTTAGTGGAACATCTCATTCAGTAGCTTCCTGAGGCAAGATGCTTGGGAATTCAAGTTTCAAAATTTTGTGTTTTTAACACTGTCTTCGTTCTGCCCTCACATTTCAGTGATAGTTTGCTTTAAAGTAAAATTGTAATGCCTTCAGCCCTGGAACCGTGTAGTCTTCTTACTTCCAGCCGTGGATAGCATGGCGTCATTCCATTAGGCTTTTGGGATCCTTTCCTTATCCTCGTTGCTTTTGAATTTCACCATCATGTACCTTGGTGTGGTTCTTTCTTTTATCTTTGTGCTGTGCCTTAGGTAAATCCTTTCAATCAAGAAATCCATGGCTTTTGGTCGTAAAAAAGTGCCCTGGATTGTTACTTCAGTTGATCTCTTTAGAATTTCTACTGTGTCCTATCACTTGGATGTTAGGTTACTTAGGAAAAATTAAACAAAGAATCTTAAAAATTAAGAAAATCTTTGTATTAATCCTTTTTCTCTCCCAAGTTCTACAGTGTTATCATAGAAGATTTCTATTTTACCTTTAATTCCTTTATTTGATGTTCGTATTTATGTCGTGCCTAAGAGCCCTTCTGCGTCCGCTGAATGCCCCCTCTTCTTAGCGCCCTGCTCTCACTTAACAAGAGCGGTATTTTCTCTCCCTGAAGCTTTGAATTGTGGATTGAAGCATTTTTCCTACTGTTACCTTGTCTTTCCTTTTCTTGGAGTTCCTTTTGCCTTTAGTCTTCCCCTTTCATGTTAAGAGGTGTTCCCCAAATGGCTGACAATCTTTGTGCAAAAAAGTGGACCAAAAGCTCTGTGGATATGGGCTGAGCCTGTGGACAGAGGGGCTACCTCGTTGGGCTACAAGGCCGTGACCCACCCTTTTCACGGGGGCAGCCCAAAGCAGCCTCTGTGGGTCCTTCCCCTTAAGACAGCGGGTTTCCCAGACAGGATCCTTCCAGTTTCTTTCCCAGGAAGAGCATTAAAGGCAGGACCTGGCCACTGGCTTTCTGGGAGTCGAGTAGACAAAGGTGCCCAGAAGTTTTACCATCGTGAGTGCAGGATTTCTCCTGATGCTGTGTTCAGCCGGGGGCCATGGCACCTTCTTCAGATGTATCTGGTGTCTGGAAGCCAGAGCCTTTTTGGGTCTGTCCGTCTAGAGAAGACAGCTCTGGTGCTGCACCACAGCCGGAGAGGAATCTACATCTTGCTGGATGTGAGGAGGTACTTTCTCCAGTGCTCCCGTGCTCCCAGCCATCTCTTGCCCTGTCCCTAGAGGCACTTGGGCCTCTAATTCTGAGCTATTGCCCTCTGGTTCTGGACATGGCCAGCTCACTTGTAGATGTCCTTCTCTAAAGCTAGGATTTCCCCTGAGTCTGCTCTGATAAGTTCTGTACCACTTGTCCATCTGCTTACGTTCTTCTAAGATTTTATTGACCTCCCTTGATTCTTGCTTTCTTTGCTGGGCTGTATTAATGCCTCTTTAAATTCCTTTACTGTCATTTTAATGAAAATAAATGTGTGCATTTAATCGGCAATGTTTACATGGAAATAGAAACTTTTTTGAGATATTTATATAATAATAAAACTACTGATCATAATGAAGCTAATAATAATAGCAATAACTATTTTCCCATCACTTAAATCAATCAAATACTTTGTAGCCACTGTCTCATCAACTCAGGAGCTAAGCATTGTTTCATCTCCATACTACAGTTGAAGAAAGGGGATTTCTACAAAGCTATGTAATTTTCCCAAATCCAGTGTTGATGAGTAGTAAGGAGGGGGTTAGGACCTGGTCTGTTTCTGGAGCCTGGTTTCTAACCTCTACCCTGTGTAGCCTCTTGGCCTTGTGTGCACAGAAACTCACAGATGGGTAGAACATCATACAATCAGGTTGTAAGCATCACTCTGTAGCTTCTCTTTCTAATTCAACTGCAAGTGTTGAATATCAGTCTGCATCAGCCCCAGTAGAGCAACTGTGTTCTTTTTAATGACAGTATAATATTCCACAATGAGCCATACCAAAATGCATGGTTCATCTAAAATGTATTTAACTACCCCTCCATGAAGGGACATGTATGTTATCTCTAAAACTCAAGACTCTTTATTTTAGCCATGTGATTTGGAGTATGTCAAGTATTCTCCTTGGGGCTCAGTTTCCCCATATGAAAAAAATGGAGGTGTCACAAGAAGGTACATTCTAGTATAATTCCATTATGTAAAATACAAAGGTGGTTGAAAACTCAAACATACGGTGTAGAGGGTTGACTAGGGAATCCAAAAGATATGTCCACATTCTAATCCCTGTAACCTGTGAATGTGACTTTATTTGGAAAGATAGCTTTTACAGCTGTGATAAGTTAAGTTAAGTTAAGTTAAGTTAAGTTAAGTTAAGTTAAGGATATCGAGATGAGGAGATCATCCTGTGTAATCGGTATGGGCCCTAAATCCAATGACAAGCGTCCTACTAGAAAACAGAGATTGGAATGATGCAGCTATAAGCCCAGGAATGCCTACAGCCACCAGAAGCTGCGAAAGTCAGGGAAGGATCCTAAGGCTGATGAATCACAGACCTGAAACAAATAATACATTATATGTTCATTTAAAAAAAAAGAAAAAAAGAGCCTCTGGAAGAAGAGTGGTCCTGCCAACATCAAGATTTTGTACTTCTGGCCTCCAGAAGAGGCTAAATTTCTGTTGCTTAAAGCCACCACATTTGTGGGTAATTTGTTATAGAAGCCAAAGTAAACTACTATATGCTGTGGGGAAAAGTTTTAAGAAAATGAAAGTATCAGCTTGGAGTATCTTGGGATTCTCCAAGTCATGAAGAACTGGCTCCCTTGTGAAATATGGGATGGTTTCTGGAGACCCACACAGTCTCAGCCTCGTGTTTCTTTTCACATCAGGCTTGCCTGATTTCTTGTAGGCCCTGTTGTTTTCACTGTAGAGTGTATGTGTCTCCATCCCAGAGCTACTTCTCTGGAAATGAGGCTCAGTCATGGGCATTTAGACAAGGTTCTATGAGTGATTCAGGTAACATAGTCCTGGTGAAGAATCATGGCTCCAAAATCAGCTTTTGGCCCCTAATATCCATGACTTGAGATATGAGGTAGGGCCTGGAGAAGTCTCTCAACCTGTTCTTGACCTTAGAAAATGTCAGGGTTGGAAGGTTCTTTGGAGACCCAACCCTCTTATTGAGAAACTGAGGCCCAGAAAAGAAAAATGACTTGCCTAAGCCATGAGGCTAGCAAATCGTGGAGATGGAATTTGAACCTGAACTAGAAGATGGGTTTTTTGACTACAGTCTCCATCCTGATTCCATTTTCTTTGGGTGTGGATCTCAGAGACATGGGAATATACCATCACAGATCCTGTCATGGGCCAAGGCGATGTGGTGAAATCTCATGTAGTTTTAACTCCATGCAGCCCACAAGATAGAGAGTGAGGCAGAAGAAAACAAACTGACTTTATTTTTATTTTTAAAATAAATTAATTGATAGCTTTCTTTTAAAATTAAAACTAATTGCAGTGTAAACATTAGTAAGGGGGGAAATCCAGAGGTTTATAGTAATAATAAAAATCATTATTTTTTTCCTTTTTTTTAAAAAAAAGATTTTATTTCTTTATCTGAGAGGAGAAAGAGAGAGAGAGAGAGAGAGAGCGAGAGAGCATGAGCTGGGGGGAGAAGAAGAGGCAGAGGGAGAAGCAGATTCCCTACCGAGCTGGGAGCCCGACTCGGGGCTCAATCCCAGGACCCTGGGATCATGACCTGAGCCAAAGGCAGATACTTAACCGACTGAGCCATCAGGCACCCCTCCCTTCCTCCCTCCCTCTTTCTTCCTTCCTCCCTCCCTCCCTGCCTCCCTCCCTCCCTCCCTCCTTCCTACCTTCCTTCCTTCCTTCCTTCCTTCTTTTCTCTTTCTGTTATTTCTTTCCTTTCTTTATTTCATTTGACACAGAGAGAGAGAGATCACAAGTAGGCAGAGAGGCAGGCAGAGAGAGGAGAGAGGAGGAAAAGATGGTTCTGAGAAATCACCTGTCTTTCTTTCTTTCTTTCTTTCTTTCTTTCTTCCTTTCTTTCTTTCTTTCTTTCTTTCTTTCTTTCTTTCTTTCTTTCTTTCTTTCTTTCTTTCTTTCTTTCCTTCCTTCCTTCCTTCCTTCTTTTTCTTCTCCCTTGCCTGTTTCTCCCAACTCTAACCCACCCCACCAATCTGTTCTCTGTGTCTCTGAGCATTTTTTTTAAGATTCCACATACAAGAGATATCACATAATATTTATCTTTTTTAATCTGACTTATTTAATTTAGCATAGTGTCCTCAAGGTCCACCATGTTGTCACAAATGGCGAGATTTCATTCTTCTTTTTTAAATTTTTTAATGAACATATAATGCATTATTTGTTTCAGGGGTACAGGTCTGTGATTCATCAGTCTTACACATTTCACAGCACTCACCATAGCACATACCCTCCCCAATGTCCATCACCCAGCCACCCCATCCATCCCACTCCCATCCCCTCCAGCAACCCTCAGTTTGTTTCCTGAGATTAAGAGTCTCTTATGGTTTGTCTCCCTCTCTGGTTTCGTCTTGTTTCATTTTCCCCTACTTTCCTCTATGATCCTCTGTCTTGTAGTTCAAATTCCTTATATCAGTGAGATCATATGATAATTGTCTTTCTCTGATTGACTTATTTCGCTTAGCATAATACCCTCTAGTTCCATCCACGTTATTGCAAATGGCAAGATTTCATTCTTTTTTATGGCCAAATAATATTCCAGTGTGTGTGTGTGTGTGTGTGTGTGTGTGTGTGTGTGTGTGTATTCCATTATATACATCCATTCATTGATGGACACTTAGCTTGTCTTGGCTATTATAAATAATTCTGCAATGAACATGGAGGTGAAGATATCTTTTTGAGTTAGTAATACTTTTATTTTCTTTAGTTAAATTCCCAGAAATGGAATTGCTTGATCATATGATAGTTCTATTTTTAATTTTTTGAAGTACTGTCATACTGTTTTTAATAGTGGCTGCACCAGTTTACATTCCCACCAGTAGGGCACAGGGGTTCTCTTTCTCCACAGCCTCACCAGTGCTTGTTCTTATCTTTGTGAAGATAGCCATTCTAACAGGTGTGAGGTGATGTCTTATTGTGGATTTGATTCACATTTCCCTGATGATGAGTGATCTTGAACATCTTTTCTTGTGCCTGTCAGCCATCTGTATGTCTTCTTTGGAGAAATGTCTGTTCAGATCCTCTGCCCACTTTAAAACTGGATTGTTTGCTTTCTTGCTATTGAGTTGTATACAGATTCAATATAACCAATATAACCCCAATGTATATAGATTTAATATAACATTAAAAATGTTTTTTAAAGATTTTATTTATTTATTTGACAGAGAGAGATCACAAGTAGGCAGAGAAGCAGGCAGAGAGAGAGCAGGAAGCAGGCTCCCCGCTGAACAGAGAGCCCGATGTGGGACTCGATCCCAGGACCCTGAGATCATGACCTGAGCCGAAGGCAGAGGCTTTAACCCACTGAGCCACCCAGGCACCCAAGTTTTTTATATATATTTTGGATTTTAGCCCCCATCAGACATGTAATTTGAGAATATTTTCTCTCATTCAGTAGATTGCCTTTTTATTTGTTGATAGTTTCCTTTGCTGTGTAGAAGCATTTTAGTTTGATGTAGTTCCACTTGTTTATTTTTTCTTTTGTTCCTTTTACTTTTAGCATCAGATTCAAAATATCACTAAGACCAGTGTGAAGCAACTTACCACCTGTTTTCTTCTAGGAGTTTTATGGTTTCAGGTCTTCTGTTCAAGTCTTAAATACATTTTGAGTTTTTTTGTGTGTGTGGTATAAGATAGCAGTCCAGTTTCATTCTTTTGCATATGGCTGTCTGGTATTCCCAATACCATTTATTGAAGAGACTGTCCTTTCCACATTGTTTGTTCTTGGTTCCTTTGTCATAAATTAATAGGCCATATATCCATGGGTTTTTTTTTTGAGTTCTCTTTATGTTCCATTGATCTATGCATCTGTTTTATGCTAGTACCATATTGTTCTAATTATGGTAGCTTTGTAATATACTTTGAAATCAGGGAGCGTGATACCTGCAGCTCTGTTCTTTTTCAAGACTTCTTTGCCTATTTGGCTATAGGATTGTTTGTTCTATTTCTACAAAAAATACCATTGGAATTTTGGTAGGGTTATATTGAATCTGTAGATTGCTTTGGGTGGCATGGATATTTTAGCAATGTTAATTAACATTTAATGCTAAATTAACGTTTAGCAATGTTAATTATTTTAATCCATGAAACAACAGATTTTTGTAAATTGATTTTGTATCCTCCCACTTTACTGAATTCATTAGTTCTAACAATCTTTTGATAGAGTCTTTAGGGTTTTCCGTATGTAATATCTTGTCATCTGAAAATACAGATAGTTTTACTTCTTCCGTTCAAACTTGGATGTCTTTCATTACTTTTTCTTGATCAATTGCTCTGTCTAGAACTTCCAATACTTTATTGAACAGAAGTGGCAAGTTTGGGCATCCTTGTCTTGTTCCTGATCTTAGAGGAAAAGCTTTCTGGTTTTTTGCTGTTGAGTTTGGTGTTAGCTGTGGGTTTGTCATATATTGTCTTTGTTATATTGAAGTACATTCCCTCTATATTAAAACCCACTTTATTAAAAAGAAATGATCTTTGTGCCTCCTCCATGCCTGGTCCCACTCTAGGAGCTGGAGATGAAAGAGCAAATGTAGTCCCTGCCATTGAGGATGTGAGGGAAGAGAGGAAGACAGTTAAGAAGTTAAGGAAGGAGGTTAAGAAGCACCAGACATCATGCTGAGCACAGAACCATAAGCACAGACCACTCATGTAGCTGTAGGTATCCCCATTGGACAGGTGATTTCTCAGAACCAAGGCTTGGAGGGAAAATAACTTCACAAAGGTGACACAGCCTTAAAGTGGTGAATCCAGGTTAGAACTGAGCTCTCTCCAACTCACAGTTCCATAGGCAAGAGGGAATGTTCACAGGTGCAACCTGCCCCAAGATGTGCAATCCCAGGCAGTTCACTTGTGCCAGAAATCCTACCTGCCACCAACCTTGGAATATAAAGCCCTGGGAGTGGAGAGAAAGCAGGGCAAGCTACTCTGAAAAGCATTTGCCCCACAGGAGCCTGTTTGGAGTGTGAGGACTTTGACATAGGTGTAATACAGTTGAGTTATGTTTACTAATCAGTCTCTCCTGCTGGAGTGGGGGTGATTGCAATACCATTAAACTTGGGAGTTGGCAAGGATGTTCAGAGGTCAGTTTGGAAGATCTTGCTCAGCCAATGAGCTCCCCAAGAGGACACCCGTGTAAGGGGGTGCCAGGCAGGGAGCTTCCAACCATGAGGAGTTGGCCAGCCCCAGCTGCCATGGGCCTGCACCTTTCCCAGGATCACCTGTGAGTGGAGGAACCCACACTGCATTGAGGGAGCGCACTCAGACCTGGCGTAAGGCATGCCTGGCTTCTGTCCAGCTCCCTAACTTCTCTGAGCCTGTTTCTTCATCTCTAACGTGGACCATCTATTGGGTATAACAGTCATACCAACCACACAAGTTTGTTTAGAAGATTAAAAATGAGCATGGGTGAACATGCATTATAAAAACACCAATGCTGAACAAACATGCATGTTTGCAGCTCCTTCACCTCTGCCTACCTCAGTTATGTCGCTGTTATTTTTAATGCTCATCTCCACTGTCAAAATAGGAGCCCCTGCAGGCAGGGACCTGGACTATGCCACTCACTGTGGAAGTCTCCTTTCTACACAATGCTTGATGCACAGGTGTGTACTCGTTATTGGTTAAGTGAATCTACTAATGTGATTGTTAATTTAACATTCCATGATGTAGGATTAAAAAGGAGATTAGTTTATACCTACTGAATGTAATCTATATGAATAGAGCATTATATACTAGAGTTTGTCTGTATGAGCTGGGAGCCTTTTGCTGAACATTCTCTGCCTCTCTGTCTCTGTCTCTGTCTCTCTCTCCCCTGGGTCTAGGCTCCCACTCTGGCCCAAGGTTACCACCCTCTTCTTGGTCTGATGATCTTAGTCTGATGATCTTGGTTGACCTTATCTTCTCCTGGACACAGTCTGGACAGGAGCAAGCAGGGACCCTTCCTTTGTGATGCTCCTTGGCGGTCCCCATCTTTACCAAGGGGCATTTCCAAGCCCAGGCCTGGGACCCTCTGGAGCCCAAAATCCAGGTTCTGGTGCACCCTGGTGTTGGTCTCAGTGACAGGGCTGAAGCTGAGTGTGAACCTCCTGATTGATTGACATGAAAAAGATGTCAGGAATCTGAAAAAAATATATGTTTTGGCTGGAGCCCCTCCTTAATCCCTTATGAGCTGTCTTAGTTGAAAGGCTTTTTTTTTTCTTTTTCTTTTTCTTTCTTTCTTTTTCTTCTTCTTCTTTTTTTTTTGCGTGCAGATTATCTGAGAACTGTTTGGCACTTGGGAATTTTCCATTGGCGTGAGCTACTCCTATGGGTGCCAAGAAAGGAGAGAAGAAATATCAGACAAAGTGGGCCCCGCTTTCCTGCCAATCTCAATTTGGGAGACTTTTTCCATCCTTGGGGCCATTTGTGAGAAACCAAGCTCTGAGGCCTTCTAGGGAAAATCTTCTGACTTTTTTATTCTCCAGTGTGGAAATTCTCCACATTTGAATATTAAGTGGTGACATGAGAAGAGTGTGGGGCAGTGAGGCCAGAAAAGTTGTGTGCACTTATTTTTTCTCTTGTGATAGGGAGGCAGTGAGGTTTCTGCAATCAGGACAGGCGGAACCCAACTGTGGCTTCACTGCCCACTGCAGCATGCGTTGGGCAAAGCACTCATCTTCCGATCCTGTTTCCTGCTCTGTGAAAAGAGCTAATGGTATTTACTTTGAGCTACTGCAGGGAGTGACTGTGAATTCTGTGCTCTCCCTCTTTCTGGGGTGCGTGAGTGTGTGTGTGTGTGTGTGTGATCTGGGTCCTCGGTGGGGAGGCTGGACCTTGGAGGGTGGGCCCATGGTGGGTGGGGGAGAAGAGATGGCATAGCCCCCTGAGATACCGGACTTTTATGCTAGTCTCCACATTTATTCCCTTTTGAAATCCTTTGGCCTCTAGGGAAAACTCTGGATAGGAACTTTCAGCCATGCCTTGAGTGTGCGATAGCACATTGTTGGGGGGGGAGAATCTCTGGGAAGAGGGGAAAATGTGTGGCAGCCCTGAGCAGGCTGACCATTTGCCCTTCAAAGTTCCATCCTCTGACTTTGTGTCTTTGAGGTGAGAGGCATGGAGAAGGACTCCAGGTCCTGCCTCAACATCCCCTTGGCTGTCAGAGCAATTCCACTCTGGCCCAAACTTGCAGGTTTCGCAGGGTAAATAAAACAAAATGCCTGCAGCTAACTGGGCCCCTGAGGTTAGAGTTTACAACCTCCCATTGATCCTCACACCTGCCTTTGGTCTTATCCCTTAGCCCTTGTGGCTCCTCCTGGGATTCTTTGAGCCACACCACCCTTGAGAGAAGTTCTGCTGAATATAGTTCCCTCCACCTTACTGTCCCAGGAATGATGGGCTCTGCTTACTGCTCTTGGGGGTCACTTGTAAAAACAGCTTCATCAGGATTTATTTCAGACGTGGTCATTCGCTGGCTCTCACCGTGCAGAGCATTTGCAGCAGGATATATAGATGGATGAACCACGGGCTCTGCTTTAGAGTCATGTGTGCTGTATTCCCAGGAAGCAGAGCCTGAGACCCAGGCTTCTTTGTGAGCACTCTGTCAGGGCTTGTGTCCCAGGGGGCAGCTGGGGGGGGGGACAGTGAGTGAAGCTGGGTGCAGGACACTCTGGCCCTACCATGTGGGACTGTTTACCCGAGCGACCGCCTCCACTATTCCGTGAGAATCATCTCAGTGATTTCCCAGGGAAGAGATGGCAGGGCTATTTTCCATGGGCTCCTGACCCTGTTGGTCAAAAGTTGACTCATGCAGTGTTGATTCCTGGCCCCTCTGGCTGGCACACATGTGGGCACAAGCCAGGCACCGGAGCCCAGTGTGGGTGGAGCATCTCTGTCCCTGGATTTAGGGTCCACTGATCTCATCTCAAGATCCTTATCTTAATTTTATCTGTAAGAACATTCAAATAAGGTCACACTCTGAGGTCCTGGATGGCCATATATTTTGGGGCCAGAATCCAACCCATAAAACTCTCACTGAAAAAATTCCTCTGGACATTTTCTGTTTTAAGGGTCTAGAACTCAGCACCAACTTACTTACATAAAAGAAGAATAGACATGAGTACAACTGGCCTCAGACACTGACCGGGCAACACCCTTCTCTCTCCTCTGCCTTTCTGTTGCCTTGGTCCCATCCTCTAGCTGTGTCCACGAGCTTCTGCCAGGTTGGGAGGGGAAAAGCAGAGGTACAGGCTGCTGCCAATGCCAGCCAAGTAAGATACAAGGGCGAGAGAGATTTGCTCTGGAGGACCTAGATGGAGTCTCAGGCAAGGGCTCTATTGGCCCAGCCTGGGTGACACGTCTATCCCTGGGCCTTGCCCCATTGTCAAGGGGGAGGGGTGCCAGGATTTCAGTCCCAGAACCACCTCTGGAGTAGGGGAGGACACTGTGTAAGGACAGAGAGGCTGCTCCTCGTGGGGTTGGGGGGCAGCGGATGCCAGGACACCTCCTTACCTGCTGGCTGTCCCTCTGCTCTCCCCGCACCAAACCCTCTGTGCTGTCAAATGCTTTCCCCCTGCCTGCAGTCTCCTTCAGGAAGCCTTACTGCCCTCCATCCCACCTCTCCCTGCCTACAGCCCTAGGCCTGGCCAAGTTTGTTCTGCCTTCTGAGCTCCTATGACTTCCTTTGCTTCCAGCCATCACTGTGTCTCGAAAGACCTGAGTGTCTCCCTCACTGGTCTGGGAACTCATGGAGCTCAGGAGCCAGATCTCACCATCGGTATATTTCCAGGCCTAATACCGAGCAGAAAATTAGGGAGTGTGTGAAGGATGAATGAATGAATGAAAGTAACCCTGGACAATCTTGAAAAACTCACAGCAGTAAGTGTGAGTGAACATGGAGGGACAGCTCCCCCACATCCCGTCAGCCATGGTGGTGGCTGCGGCCGACATCTCTGGGGTTCCCATCACATCTCCTTGGACCCTCTGACTTTGACCACAGCCTCCAGTTCTCTGCCAGCTCAGAATCACCCCCCTCTGAGGCGTTCCTGCTCAAGTCAGCTCTGTGAATTTTTCTGCATCAGTGCCGGGGACTTCTCCAGTGTCCTAGCACCTCCCTTGGCCCTTGTGCAAGTATATCCCTGAAGTGCAGTCAAATTATTGACTCCATTTAACCAGGGGGCTGGGGGCTTGTGCAGAGATGCCCTGGTTCCTGCCCTGTGGGCGGGCAGTTGTGGGAGGCTGTATTAATTCCCTGTGGTTGCTATAATTACCACAAATGGGATGACTTAAAACAATAGAAGAAATGTATCGTCTTGCAGTTCTAGAGGCCTGAAGTTTGAGATCAGGATGTGGGCACGGTTGACTCCTTCTGGAGGCTCTGAGGGAGGAACTCTCCCATGCCTCCCTCCTCACTTCTCATGGCTCTGGCAGTCCTTGGTGTTTCTAGATGCATCACTCCAACCTCTCTCTCTGTCTTCACGTGGCCTTCATCTCTCCATGTGCTTTTACACGACTTTTCTAAAAGGACACTAGTCATTGCATTTAGGGTCTACCCTGATCCAGTATGACCTCATCCTAAGTGATTACATCTGCAAAGGCCTATTTCCAAATAAGGTTATGTTCTGAGGTTCTGGGTGGACATGAATTTCTGGAGAACACTATTCACTTCAGTACAGAGGCCTTCTACATACTTCTCAGGAGTGGAACCCCCATCTCCCACCTGATAATGCTTATGTTGGCTTCTCCATCTTCCCTGTTCCACTGCCCCCCTGCCTGTTTCCCTAAATGAACTACCTGCTCGCAAGCCCTGTGTCAGGCTATGCATTTGAGGGCACCCAAACTAAGACAGTGGTGGACTGTCTGTCAACGTTAGATCTCATCTCAGTACTAGCTGATGGGGCCACCTTGTTCCCCACCCACTAGCTGCCTCCCTGAGTCAATGCCCAAGAGCCACTGACCAGAATCTTCACGAATTATAGTTAACGTTGACTGAGAATTCACGATATGCCAGGGACTGCTCTAAGCCATTTTTGTGCATTAACTCCTTAATTCTCATGTCAACCAGGTAGCTATCACCATTGTTCCCACTTTACAGGCAAGGAACGAAGGTCCAGATAGGTCCTCTAACTTGTCCAAGGTCACACAACTAAAGATGACAAAGCCAGGTTTGAATCCATGCAGCACACCTCCAGAGCCCCTGCACTTGACCTATGTCTTCAGGGTTCGTGGTGATCACTTGTTTCACTGTGTCCTTGGGCCAGCCAGGGCACTACGTAACCCCTGACCTTGTGTGTACCGCTGTCCAGTTCTGCCTTGAACTTGGGGGATATCGTGATGAAAGATGGGATTCTGGCTGATGCTGGCAATGGAGGATGACCGAAGAAATCCATGGTTGCTTCCTCTTTATACTTTTCCTTAAAATAAGTGGTAGGTTTGCAAAGATGCTCTTGCTTTGATGAGGATTCTTTGCAGAGTGTGGCAGAAATCAGGATGAAATCTAAAATTGCAGGCATTCCTCATCTTCCTGTCCGCCCTGCCTTCCAAGGGCTCTGACTTGCCCTGGCACCTGTCAGGCTCCTATTTGGCCGCCCAGGGTGAGGGGTGGGGTGTGCAGGAAATCTGGACCAGGGGAGAGGAGGTTGGCAGGGGGAAGAGAATGGCAATTTTCACTGGATTTGGGACAGAAGGGCAAAGAACATGTCTTATTCTATTTGTGCAATGAAACTCCCTCTTTGCTGCTCCTTCAGAACTGTTTAGGAAAGATTGCCATGGCTGTTCAGTGAACTGGAGTCTGATTTGTCCTTCTCTTGGTGATTGTGATGTTGAGGAAGTCCTGTAACAACGAACCCACCATGTGTTGGAAACATCAGAAAGCTCATTTCCAACTGATTTACCTGTAAGGGTGGGATGCATTAGCTCAGTAACTGGAGCTCAGAGGGAGAGCTGACTTCGGGGTTGTTCAGTCTAGAGGTCATTTATCATCAGACTGAAGCTCAGTTTCTCTAACTCTCCTTGTCTGCCCTGCTCTGGGTGTCATTTGTTGACTTTGTTCCCAGACTGACTTCCTTCAGAAAAGCCAGGCGGCACTAGAAGCTCTTGGAGCTACACACTTTCTCTTTTGCATCTGGACCCACCAAATGTGGGCCCCATGCCTTATTGTGATGGCACTAACTCAAGCCACTTGCCACCTCTAAGCCAGTAAGTATGGCTGGGAAGGAGTAGGAATTCTTCAGTTGGCTTTGTCAGATCAAGTTCCCCCCTCAGACTTGGGGTGGGGGGTGGTGAGTCCTCACTAAACTGTAGGTGGCAGACCCAAGTGTGGGTGAGAAAGATGAGCAGGGCATCTACATCACTATCCATTATGTAAGAATAAGGTGAGAACAACGAAGACCAGTTTTATTCAGGTTAGAGGCATTTCCTCTAAGGTCAGGACACTTCCCTTGAAAATGTCTTCATCTCCAGAGGGGCATGGTCCATCCTGAGCATGACCGAAGAGGTCTTTCATGATATGGGAACCTGCCTATCTGTCTTGCATAATTTCCTCTCTGACCTTCCCCCACTCCATTACCCAAACCTCTTCTTTTGCTTTCTACCCATGCTGAACAGCTTACCACGCTTTGAAGACAATTTCATATCTCAGTACATTGGCATGTGCTGTTCCACTTGTCTGGAATGTTCTTTCCAGCCCATCTGGTAAACTAAGGTCTCAGTGTCATCCCCCAGAAAGCCTTCCCTGATCCCCCCAGGCAGGGCTTGATTCTCCCTGTTTGGTCCTCCACTGTGCTTCACCGACAGCACCAGCACCTTTCACACGACATTGCCTTTGTCTGTTCAAGTGTGCCTCTCCCTCACTCAGGGATGAGTTCCTTGAGGGCATGGACTGTGTCAAACAACAGCCACAACAGTTGTAGGATGGTTTTTCCCATTTCGTACATCAGGAAACTGACCAACCAGACAAACCTTTGCCTGTGTGCATGAGTCTATGTATGGCCTTACCTCAGCCCACCTGTCTTCTCAAACCAAGTAGATGAGCTGATTCCCAGCTGTCTTTCAGGGCCATCTTTGAGTCAAGCTATTGGAGAGGGCAGTCCATTTTGTCTGACACCATTGCACCCAACTGACCTATCTATGGTCCATGCACAGGTGTTTTCTCCTCTGTCAGTCTTAGGCAACAGCCACAAATAAGGAGTATGAGCCAAGAGTGCCATGGGTGCCTGGGCCACCTGTTTGTTCAGCATACTTGTATCTTCTGGACCCCAGTCTCAGATGTACCACTTCTATCTTGTGAAGGATTGCTGTTGGGAACCCCTGACTCCATGGCTCAATGGGTCTGACAGCACTCAGCATGTGACGAGCACTTTTGCTGCATGGTCCCTTGATACTCTGAGGTCAGACCCTCTTCACTAGGGCCCATTGGCATTTTAGGACCTACTTTCCAAATGGTCTCAAGTGTTCTTCTGCAGATGGCGTGGCCTTGCACCAGAGTCCTCGGGGTCTGCACTGTGAGTCTCCTATTGCAGTTGGCCAGGGACCCCACACGGCATCTTTTCCTACTATCGGACCCCTAGAACCACAGATCCACTGGTCCAAACAGCCCAAGCAGCAGGTCTTCTTGTACCAGAGCCTGGAATTGCTGCTGAGCTGTTCGTTTCTCTGTGTCCCACTTAAAGCTAGCAGCTTCTTACGTCACCTGATAAGTAGGAAAAGCAGTATTGCTAAGAGTAGAATATGCTGACTCTCAAGCCCAAAGTGGTCTACCAGTCATTGTGCTTCTTTCCTAGTGGTAGGAGGTGCAAAGTGCCATACTTAGTCCTTCACTTTGAGGGGCTATCCCAGCACACCCTAGACCACTGGACCCATGAAGACTTCACCTATGTGGTGGTCCTTACCTTTGGAGCTGATGTATTTTAACAAGGCATTAAGTCCCATGAGCACCGTGCCCTCGGTATGCGAGATCAATATGACATTCTGAGATAGGTTGATTTGCAGGTGTGTTTGACTGACATTATGACAGAAAGCAGGAGAATTAACCTAGACCTGGGGAAAGCTGTGACTGTACGCTGTTGTCCCTCCCATGTGAATGCATACTGTATAGCTACAATCCACATATCAGGAGCTGGATTAAATTTGCTCCAGTAAAGATGCAATGTTTGGAGCAGCAGATGCAACTGGAGAATTTAGTTTGTTAAATTTGTGATCCTCTACTGTAGTCTACCATGATCCACCCAGTTTTTCCAGAAGCCGGACCTGACTCCTTTATGCCTTTACCTTTATAGAAGAGCCATAACAGCCCTTTAGCACTTTGCATTATTTCTGCAAAGGGACCATGTTTCTAACAATCCTCAAAAGATATGTGTATTTCTCTCCTCCCCCATACCCCCTGTGTGAGATTAGCCATGAAATGGTCACAGGTTCTTTTGGAGAAGATCTTGGTAAGTCATTTCTGTTTATCCTTGCTATGGTGTAACAGGATCCTTCCTTGTGGGGACTCAGCTCTTTTTTAAGAAGTGGATTCTTGAGAATCCATTCTTAAAAATGAGCAAGGGAGGGGAGCCTGGGTGGCTCAGTGGGTTAAGCCTCTGCCTTTGGCTCAGGTCATGATCTCAGGGTCCTGGGATCGAGTCCTGTGTCAGGCTCTCTGCTCTGCCTGCCTCTCTGCCTACTTGTGATCTCTCTCTGTCAAATAAATAAATAAAATCTTTTTTAAAAATGAGCAAGGGATTGTGACTTTTTATAAGTAATAGTGGCTGACATCAGCCTTCTGCTCATCTTTCTGCTTGATCTCTTTTGATAATATATTAATTTATTAACTGATGTCTTTTTTGGGCTTCCTATCTTGCCTTTGGAGCACCATGTCTTATTAGAGATATCCACAGATATTTGTGGGTTAGGAACCTTTGGTTGCCTGTTTAAAGTAATTATCCACACTTTGTTTCTGACAGTTAAATGCTGCCACTTCTCCTCTGCTGTTTGGGGATTCTATCATCCCTCTTAGAACTAAGTAGCCCAGGTTATACCAGCATGTCCTACCATCAGCTTTAGCTTACAGAGGACCATGACTATGGAACTTCTCACCAACCTCTGCCTCTCATACCAGGGCATTGGTCATTGTAGGATTCTCTGGGCCAAAAAGCACAACCAGGCACTGAGTTTCTAGTCTGATATACAGATCCATTATAGTATGCTCATTTCTGTTAGTCTTTTGATCTCTTCTTCTAGAATCTTTCATCACAGCCTGGAATCTCTACTTCATACAATGAGGTCAAGCTTCTAAGAACAGCAGAATAATTTATTGGGTCCCTTGTCAAGACATTAAATCCTATGTAATAGAAGAGTGCTCCCATGTCAACAAAATCCTCCTTACCCAGCTTTATATTCCTCCTCTTTGATCCAGTACCTTCAGGCTTGCTCCCAATGAGACTTTCCAATTCCTGCTACTATTGTTAGCCAGTCCTGAAACTCTTTTGAACATACTACCCCTCTCCTCCCTCAGAAGACTTAGCACTTCACCAGTTGGGTTATGCTGAGATTAACCCTAACTATTGATCTGATGGTTGGAAGACAAAGTGGGGAAGATTAGGAGAAGTAATCCACCTCAGGGCTCCTGCATAGTTCTCCAACAAGGGACCCCCATGACCTTCTAACAAGAGGGATGGGCCATTCAGGTTCAGAGGACTCAAGGGAACTTCAAAGTTCTTGGTTGCACCTATTCAGGTGTCTCCAGTCCAAGTGTCAAGAGCCTGCGTTTTTCTTGCCCTAGCATTGGCATAGGAGACCCACTCAGCCTAAGGATTCAACCTTCCCTGATGTTCTGCCACCTGAAATTAAGTCTTGTGAGCAGTCTTCAGCATAGTCTGCCTTCCCACTGCAGAGACGAAAGTCTCTGAAACACTGCCAAGGGGATCCTCTGATTCCCACATTTGGCTTTTAATTGAAGATTAATCAATTTGAGCCAGTCATTTTCTCCCTTCAGCTCATCATCACTGTTTAGCCACAGCTCTTCACTTGCTCAGATGTTATAGTTACTATTTCTCCTTTTCCTCCCAAACTTTAGAGACATGGCCCAGGCTAATGAATCTCCTTCTGACCTGTGTATTGTCCCAATGAACACAGATAAAATTCTCAGCAACTACACTGCTACAACTTGCCCAAGGAATGCCCCTCCTACCAGTGATGAGGTTCTCATCACCATCTGGCAGGCAAGGGACCCAACTCCAGATTCTGTCCTGAGGATCTGTCTCCTAGGATAAATTCTATCAATATCAAATATCTAATATCAAATGTGTTGGCCTGGGTTCCCCAGGATCAGATCACAGGACTGGGATGCTTGTACAATCGGTATATTGAGGGAGTGCTTTCAGATGAAGTCCGTGAGAGAAAGACAGGGCAGGGATGCTGCTTGGCAAAGAAGTGGGTTCAGTTAAGTCTATCCTTAGCTTGATCCCATGGGTGCTCTGGGGTGTCTAATTTGGAGGCAAGGTGGATAAGACTTTGTTTACACATATTAGTCAGAAATTGGCTGCAGGCAGAGCCTGGTCAGTATGGGGACAGGGTGTAACTCCTCAAAGATAATCCAAAAATCAGAGGGCAGTTGTCCAGAGAAGGGGCAGCTGAGAGTCATTAGCAGCCACCATTATAGCAGAGAGAGGGACAGACACCCACCCTGGTGCATGGGGTCTGGCCAGACACCACTAAGCATCTACTACGGTTTATCTCTGAATAAGTATTATTTGTTTCTCTTGTCTTTTCAAACCAGCATCTTCATAAACACCTTCCATTTTTTGTCCCGGAAATCCTAAAATGAAGTAAAACTAATGAAATGATGGCTGGAAAACAGGACAGAAGCTGCAAGAGGGACTGAACTTGGCCAGCGAAAATGCTTTGACTCAAAAGTTGTTTCTAGCTGTTAACTAAAAATCACTTTTATTCCTTGGCACTTCACAGTTTGCAAAACACACTCAAATCTCTGACTTGAATGATCTGCAAAGCAACCTTGCAGTGGGTGAGGGGACGTGGGGGTGCTCATTGTTCCCAGAGGAGTGAAGTTGACTATTCTAGGGTCACAAAGCTGGTGAGTCGCAGAGCCAGAGAGAGAGAGGCCGATGACCTAACTCTGTGGACTTCTGCATGTTCATTTTGGGGCTGTCCCTTGACCTTAAGTGCATACCTTTTCCTTCACTCAGAGGAAAATACAAACAAGTGTGGTGTGTGATTTTTCTTGAACTGTAAGCTCATGTTTTAGAGTTGCACATGTGAATATATTCAACTCTTCAAGTTAGCATCATAAGTTGATTTCTCTATCTGTAAACAGACGATGGCCAGGTAGTCAGACAACTGTCTGCATATCTGGCCTCCAACATGTCCATCCCTTTCTGGGCTGAAATCAAGATTTGCTTTTCCCTCCACTTGAGGAAAGGGCTGGATGTTCTGACTAGTGGAAACATTTGGTTCTGTTACCAGCTGACAGCTGTTTGGCAGCAGCAGATGGAATGACGGGCTTCGCGCACAGTAGGCAGGTTTTTCTAAGTTCTCAGTTTGAAGCCGGGCAGGCAGGGTGTCCAAGAAACTGTCTCACAGTCGCTGCATTATGTGCAGCTGCAAATCACTACAGTATGTCACTGACATTTTCCACCCTTCAGACTGGGCCGTAACTGCTTTTCCCCTCTCCAAATGATAGAAAACCACAGACTTCAGCATCCAGGCCAGCGGCCCTTCCTCCCACCCTGGCGGCGTAATCCCTCCACTCTGGTGACCTCTTCACAATCTGGCCCACGTCCTGATGCTCCTCTCTAGCTCTCCCCCCAACCCATTTCTTCTCGACACTTGCAACTCTGAAACTTGAGTTTCCATCCATCCTGTCACCATCTGAATAACCCATCTTAATTCTCTGCATTGTTCTCATGACCATTATTTTTCTAGGTTATATACTTATTTAAGTTCTTCCACCCCCTTTTAGAGATAAGCTCTGTGAGGGCAGGAACTGGACCTATCCTGTTCACTGCTGGATCCCTAGTGCCCCAGCACATAATAGGTGTTCAATAAATATTTACCAATGGGTACCCCTTGTATCCCTGATCCTTCCATCCCCCCACCCCCCTCACTGGGAGGTGGGCAATGTGACAAGTGAGGAGACAGGCTGGGCTGGTAGAGTCATCTAGAATTTCACATGAGACCCCATCACAGTCTCCCCAGAATGTCATGGAAGTGGGGCTTCCTGGTTCATGTCAGTCCCTGCCTCAGCCAACTGAAGACCCTCGTTTTCCCCTGGGGGCCCTGTTGGCGTCACTCTGTGCAGAGTAAAATCAGACACTGATCAGCCAGATGGATATTTGCAGATGCTGTCTGATGGACAAAGTGTCAGCTAGAGAAGCCAGGCATGGGCACCTGGGTGGCTCAGTGGGTTAAAGCCTCTGCCTTCGGCTCAGGTCATGATCTCAGGGTCCTGGGATCGAGGCCCGCATCGGGCCCTCTGCTCGGCGGGGAGCCTGCTTCCTCCCTCTCCCTCTGCCTGTCTCTCTGCCTGCCTCTCTGCCTACTTGTAATCTCTCTCTCTCTGTCATATAAATAAATAAAATCTTAAAAAAAAAAAGAGAAGCCAGGCATGAAGAGGACAATGACTAAGCTAACACTACATCCACCACAACATCTGGGGATGACACTGTGTGAAACCAGGGAAATGTGAGTCAGTGGAGGTGAACACTACATCCTACCGGATCCTCGATCTATGGAAGGAAAACCATTTCTAGAGCTCATCTGCCAGTTAGTGTGGCTTCTGATGTAGAGGAGAAGGGGACAGGAAGTGAAGCTTGTTGTAGCACATATTAGGTACCAACCACCATGTGCCACGGTCCATGTTGATTTCGTGATCTCCCTGTGGACTTATGAGCTAATAATCCAACTCCAACTTTGTCATCAGAAGATCCAGAGTGACTTACAAACATTCAAAATACAACTCGGTTAACAGAAAGTTGAGAAAGAAAATTTCAGCTCAAAGAGGAAGAAAGAGTAAAAAAAAATCAAAGGCAGTCAGGGTGAAGTTGTTCCACAGGACATGGGCAGTGAGGTTCAGGAGACCTGGAAGTAGGTTGAAGATTCAGTTCTGACCCTTTGGCCAGTTCAGAATGCACAAGGCTTGGTGTCCCCCAGATAGAACTAGACGGGCAGCTTGGAAGCTGGTACAGGACTGAGTAACACAACTACTTCTGGTTCTGAAGTGGAGAGAAATGTCTCCCACGGGGCCTCAGAAGGATGACAAAGTATGAAGCAGTGAGCAATGTCCTCAACAATGTCCTCACAGTAACTGCACCGTGCTGTTCCTTATGGCTCCTTGGTACAGGCAGATGGTGTAGCACCAGTGTGAAAAATCAGTAGCACCTTTTATGATGAGCCAGAGTGGGATCAAATTTAGCGAGAATAGTTAGAAATTGTCTCCAGGAGCTCCTCCATCAAGGCTTTGTTTTTCTTTCAACTGAGCTTCTGCTATTCTTGGATGGTAGTCCCCAGAGCTCTGTTTTATGCACCAGGGAGGTACTGCTCACCTGTCCATTCATATAGTCAACCAAGCTGATCTTTTCAGCCCTCATACTGACCCTGTGAGGCAAGTGTCACTGTCTCTGTTTTCAGTGGGAGTCAGGCGGACTAAGTGACTTGTCCACATCACCCAACTCAGTAAGTGACAATGTTGGGTTCCAAACACAGGTGGTCTGATCCCAGAGCTGTAGTTTTTCCCCTATACCATCCACCTCAGCTTCTGATTCTCTCAGTGAACAGGCCTAGGGAAAGGAGAGCTGATGGGTTTTACTAATCTTACAAAATGGCGGCCAAGCAGCTTCCATCTTACAAAATGGTGGCCAAGTGGCTTCCGTCCAGCTATCAGGCCTACTCTCTCACTCCTGTATAGTCTCTGGAACCCCTGGAACAGCCTGTTCTTTGGGCTGGAAGGAAACCAGGGTGAATTTCAATATTTTCTAACCAGGCCTCACCCTTCTCACTCTTTGCCTTTGTTTGCTAATCTCCAGTTTTCCAAACCCAAACCTCCTGATTGACTGTGGGCAGCTGCCAAACACATCTGGTGCAAAGGAAGTCCAGAATAACAGTCAGTCATCCAGGTGTTGGGGAGACCCAGCCAATAGGTCATCTGCGGTCAGCTGGGCAGCTTCCTGGTTGGTCGAAGTCTGGTCCTCCCCCCTTATCTTTGGAGCCTTCCTCCTGAGGACAGGCAGTGAGGGGGAGACTCAGGCAGAGGGACTGGGCCAAACATTTGGAAACGCTTGCCTTGCAAAGACTCAGCCAAAAAAGGAGATTTAAACTTTTCTTCTACCCACACAATTCAGGAAAGCTTAGCTTGGAATTTCCTAATTTTTATGCTTAATTAAGATAAAGTGCTGCAGAGAGTGTGCAGAAGAACTTGCATTTGGCCCACGAAGGTAGGGGTCACCGTGGACCCTTGGTCTGGCAAAGCTGGTGGGAACCATGGAAGCCCCAGGACGGACCCTCTCATGTAGGTGTGGAAACATTTGCCTAGGGACAGATGGAGAGCAACTCACCTGTGATGGCAGAGTGGCTGCATTGACACCTCCCCCCATGCCCCCCACCTCCAGTCCCAGGAAAACCCATCCTCGTCTCTCAGCCTCTCATGTCCGCCCGCCAAATGGAAGAGCAGGCCCTGGGTGGAGGGTGCAGGCCGAACAGGGGGTGGGGTGCAGCATGCCAAGGCATTGCTCAGAAATCAACAAGTCACCATCTAAATATTGCCCGCCATTCCTTTCCAGAAAATGCCATTGTTTCGTGGATCCTACTGTCGTTTAAATTCAGGATCAGAGTAGCCAGTTTGCTGAGGCAGCTTGACTGGATGCATTTGACATTATCATGAGTCATCCTGTCCATCAGCTCTCTGAAGTTACAGATGAGGAGACTGAGGCACAGAAAGATCATGTGACCTAGCCAGTAAGGGGAAGAGCTGGGACTTCCCTCCAGACTAGTCCTTCTCTCATCTGGGCACCTGAGAACGTTTTTTAGCATGTAACATTAGGTACATTATGCAGGGAGCAAATCCACTGCAAAGTCTAGAGCAGTGGGCAGGATGAGGGAGAGCATCAGGGATGTGGAGGCTCCCAGCACTAGTAAAACAGGAATCCATTCACTGCTGGAATTTGCTTGGCTCCTGGATGCATCTGAGTTTGCAACCTGGTCATCAGAAAAACAAATCCCCGTCTCCCATCCTTCCCCTTTCCCCCCATCACCTGCCAGAAATCCCTACTGTAAGGCCCTGCCTGGGAGGCGGGACACACAGGACCCTGCAGAATTACAGCCTGTGGGCCAGCCCCCAAAGATAGGCCTGGCTCCATGCATGTAGTGTTTTCTGCAAAAAACCAAACCAAACCAAACCAAACCAAACCAAAACACTAAAACCATAGACTTAAGCTGCTAATATTTAAAAGTTGGAGCCATCACATAAAAATCTGAATCTTAAGCTTCTTTTGAAAAAGCAGGAAGGGGTGCCTGGGTGGCTGTTAAGTGTCTGACTCTTGATTTCTGCTCAGGTCACAATCTCAGGGTTGTGAGATTGGGGGCCACATCTAGCTCACGGGCTGGGAGTGAAACCTGCTTAAGACTCTCTCCATCTTCTTCTGTCTGCCCCCCCCTAAAAAAACAGGCAGGATGACTTGGTACCACTGGACCTGTATTTCTGCTTGTCAGGGAGAAGATAAAGTGGGATCCCCTGGCCTTTACATAAGGCTAGTGTGTTAGCCAGTCCAACATCCATTGTCTTACACCCTGGACCCTCTTCGCCTCCTGATGTTACTTGCCTACTTACCCCCCACCCCAGTCGGGGGTTCTTTCAAGGTACATGGTGCCATTTCCCCCAGGAGCTTTGCTATCTGCAGTGAAGTCGCCAGATCCCAACGGGGACCGGGACTCTGTGGGATATGACACGGCTTGGAGACCTTTGCAGAAACCATCCTCCTCTGAGTCCACATCAGAAAATCACATTTCATTTCGGGTTCAGCATTTCCCAGGCATCTGCCCGGAGGAGAAAGCCAACCATCCCATGTGCTCAAGCAGATCTACAGGAATCTGGGCTCCATCCCTCACGGGTTTAACCATGACAATCCCGCCACCACCTTGCTCTGGAAGTGACACATGTCAGAGTACTCTGGGCTGGCATTCCCGTGAGCTCAGGACAGCCCTTTGGGGCCCATTCAATCATCTCTAATTCCACCGGGAAGGAGGAGAGCCCAGAAATGATTTGCCAATGTCCACACGGTGGGATCTGGGGCTGAGCAGGGACTTGGCCCCCAGTTGTCTTACCAGGGATTCACTGCCAGTATTTCCCCAGTAATTGGGTCAACTGGATGTGGATTCAGGGAGGGGTTGCCAATTTCAGCTTTCCGATCTCACCAAATTGGCTGCATAGCTGTCTCACGTCAGTTCACTGAAGGACAGGGGCCCCAGGGGCCGCACCCAGACTCACAGAAGCTCACAGCTGTGCGGCATTTCCTGAGACGGCCACCCCTCACCCTTCCCGCCAGGTGAGGCTGTGCGCCTTCCATCCATGTCCTGTCTTCTCTGGCATTGAGAGGGCTCTGTGGGTGACCTTAGCCCCGATCTGGATTCTCCTGCCTGTGTGGCTCTGTTGGCCGCCCCATTCTGCGACCTCCCTCCTGCTCTTCTGGTATGAGACTGAGATGACCCCTCTCAGCTCTAGAAACTCACCACATCCCCATTCCCTGGCTCAAGGAGGAAAAGTAGCTAAAAGCTCCTGTGCACGTACAGGCAGGGCGGGACAGGGGGAAGGGCGCTGTCGTCTTCCCACATCACGGGTTCTGGGACCCTGGAGCGTCAGGACTCCCGCCACTTCTGACCTCTGACTCCCACTGGACACGCCACCCTCAGCAGAGGGATGAGGGCTGGTGGTGAGCTGGAGGCTCCCTGATGGGGCGGGGGCTTCCTCTGCCCCTGCACGACCTGCTCCTTGAGGCTCCTGGTGATAGCCAGTGGGAGGCGACCACCTAGCTGCTCTACACTCCACCCCTTCCCCGTGAGCCCAGCTCACCCACTGAGCTCCGTGAGAGCCCGAGATTTGATTGGAAGGAGCATGCATTTTGAAGTCAGGCATGCTTGGGTTTGAGTCCTACCTCCCTGTGCATCAGCAGGGGGACCCTGCGCTCTTCCCAGAAAGCCCCCAGTCATTGGCCCCATCCTCTGTCCAATGGGGCTAGCTTCCTCCTCGGCAAGGCTGGGACAGGTAGCACAGATCCCTCCCTCATCAGTTTGTCCTTTGCTCAAATCCCCCCACCCAGGGGTCTGCCAAACCCACCGTCTGAAACCCACCTCCCACACAGCTTCACTTGTCCGCAGGGCCCTTGTCACCATGCACCAAAGAATAACTTTATTTGCTGAGTTTTTCACGGTCTGTGCCCCTTCCCCCACAATGTGAGCCTGGAGAGTAAGACCCTGTCTATCTCACCCAACACTGTCCCGTTCGCACCCCCAACAGTCCCTGGCATGTAGTAGGCACTCAAAATATCCGTGAAATGAATGAAGGAACATCTGTGGGTTATTTGCCTCTTGCTGGGCAGGGGTCTGCGGAGTGGGGGTCTGCCCCTCTCCTGCCCCGTCCTTACTCTGTCTAGTCCCCTGTTCCCGGCTCTTAGTTCTGCCCCACCTCTGGCCACTCACCTGCTTAGAACTGAACCAGATATGCCACCACCCTGATTTTGGTCACTGCCACCTTCTAGAATCCCTGCCGGGTTGAGCCAACATGGGTCACAAAACCTGGATTAATTAATAAGTGCAATACATGCTGCCCCTCCAATGGGTTAGGCTCTGAGCCCTCTGAGCTTACAGTCTTGGGGAGGGGGAGAGAGAAAGACAAGCAGACGAATGTGTGAGAATCCAGACAATGCAGGGGGCCCTCGATCCTGGCTAGTTGTTGTGGGTAAGATGGTATCTCTGGTTGCAGGTGCCAGACATGGAACTTACCAGCTTGGAGTTAAGTCCAAGAGGAACACCTTGGCTTAAGGCATCAAATCAGGGAAGAGCGGAGTGGAAAGCTGGACGGACAGCCGCAGCCGGAACTTTGAGGTCTCTCCTGGACTCTGTGTATCTCTTTCTCTCTGCACACTGTGGGGCTATTGTCTTCTACGGTGGTTGCTGGGGTGACACAGCCCTGGAGCTCTGAGATCAAGAGGTCATGGTCTCTTGCCTCTCACTCCCATCCGATAAATCCTGGGGAGGACTGTAGGCAATTCAGCTGGGTCTCAAGTGCCTTCCTTGGATGCGTCACTTTGGCCTAGGAGGTTAGGCACCAGACAGGCAGTGAGACCCCACTGCCACCCAGGGAACAGGGGCTGTGGCCAGGGGGCGAAGAGGGGCTGGCTGACATAAAGAGGTCTCTGCTTGGATCTGGGTCTCCAGCCATGGCCCATGCCCCAGCCCCGTCCTGGAGTCTGTGTGCCCTCTGCGCCCATCTCTGCAGCTGCTGCCACCCTCCCCATGGCTGCACAAGCCCTGCCCTCCAGACCCCTCCCCGAATCAAGCCAACTCAGTGTCTGCTTCTCTGTTTGCAGGTGTCCTGGGCTCTCCCTGCCTCCACCCCCACATACTTCCCTGGGCCTCTGATTTACCAGGCTGGGGGCCTTGTGAGGGACACAGGACAGGGCCTGGTGAGATCCGTGAGCTGGAAGGTGTGTCTGCAGAGCATCTCTCTGGAGCGCAGCTGGGGCCACGTCTGGTCTAGTGTCTGGACTGGGACGTGTCTCTTTCTTCTCCCTTGGTGCACCTCTGCCTGCTCCCTGTGCTTTGGGGAGCCCAGGCAAAGGCAACCAACGTGGGCCACAGTTTAAAATGCTGTACAAAACATCCAGTAGCCAGAAAGCTAGTGGGAAAAAAAAGGAAAGAGTCTGGGCAGGAGGCTTGGATATACTCCCTTTGTCTGATTGCCTTGGATGTTCTCGGGAGCCTGTCTTGCTAAAGAGGAAGACCTTGTTATCAGGCCCTGGTGTCCCAGAGCTCTTGAGAGACGAATGGCCTTAAGGATCCAGCTTCCGGAGCAGCTCCTTCTGGATTTACTTCATTGGAAGGAACATGGGGTTCTTGGTCAAAGTCGTGTCTGCCATCTGCCACCCAGGGGTGCTCAGAGAGGCGTGGAGGACACGCCAGACGGGATGCTCTCCAAGTACAAGAAGGAGCGGTGCTCGAGTGAGAGAGTTAACAAAAGGCACGCGGCACGGCAAGAGCAGCCCCTACCTAGCGCACGGGGCTTGTCCCGGCTTGTCCCGGCATCTGCTCCTTCCCGCGGGGAGCTCCCCGGCACATGGCGGCTCGCTGCCCCGGCCCTGGCTCACCGCCCCCACCCGCCCATCTGAGTCACGGGCCTCTGGCTGCCCGGGCCAGGTCCCCGGCCAGGCCCTCCGCACAGCTGGGTAACATTAAGGCCTCGGCGTCCCTGGAAGTGTGCATCCGATCCTCTGGGCCTTCCTCTCACTCTTGTCATTGTCAGGTCCTCAGGGGAGTTTGGGAAGCAAGTGAGGAGTGGTTTTTGGGGGCCAGGTTGAAACTGAGCTGCAGGGCAGAGTTGGCTTGAAGCGGGGCTTTGGGTCCTCCTCCAAGTGGTGAGGTCTGGGTTGCCAGCTTCGAGCACTGGGCACGTTAATGGGCTAAGCGTCAGATTCTCCACCCATGGAAGCGGGACAACCGTGGGACCCAGCTCCCTGCCCCGTGGGAGGACAGAGGGAGAGCCGCCCGGCAAGGGCCTAGGCCAGCCCAGAGGCGGATGCTCCCGGGGCCGCGGTGTCTCCGTCTATGCCCCTTTCTCCTCCACCCGCCTGCCTCTGTCACCACCCCCTTGACACTGCCACGATGGGAGGACATCCCCGTTCCTCAGTAGACCCCGCCTGGCTCCCGCCACCGTCTCCAGACCCTCCTCGCCAAGGCGTCCTCCGTTATCTGTGCTCTAGAACATTCCGGGCTCTAGCACTCTAGAACCCTCTAGGCTTCGCAACAGAGCATAAGCACTTCACCGAGCACCCTCTGTGCTTTTGCTAACTTCGCTCCCTTCAAGCCCTTCCCCACCCTCTGCCCCTTCTGACTCCTCTTCTCCGCTGTGGCAAGAAGAGGCAGGAGGAGGTTTTGCCGCCTCCCCCACCTCCATCAAGTCACGAGAGTGATGCTCCTCAGCTCAAATCACTTCTTCTGAGAAGCCCTCCCTGACCCCGCCGGCCCCCAGGTGGACTTGGGAGGTGCAAGCATATATCCTGGCCGTGGCTCCCCCTCCCCCACTGCTCTGGGCCCAGGTCCTGTGCCCTGTGTCCTCTTTCCTCCCGGGCTGTGAACTTGGCAGCCGCAACGGGACTCATCCCTGCACCACCGGGGCGGGTCTGCAGGGGGCGACCGCGAACACTCATTCAGAGACTAAATGAAGGCCTAACAGAGATGGGGCAGGGCTAGCAACCCGGGTAGGGGAGCAAACTTCCACCCTTGTCCCCCAGTTTCTCACCCAGACACAATCAGGCCTCAGCTTCCATTTGAGGACCTCAGATCTCTGAGAAGACCCAAATCAAGTGTTGTTCAGCCAGCAGGTGAAAACCTTGGGCCATCACGGAACATTGAATATGGCATCCTTGCCCTGCAGGTTGTCATGGAGGGAGATGAATGAGAGACAGACTGCGGAAGACACCAGGGAAAGTCTTAGTGATGTCTCAGCTGGGAAGATCTTTGGACAGCTCTTCTCTTTAGTCCCATATCCCGAATAGATTTGTGGGAGGGGAGTGAGGTGGGCAGAGACATGAGGAGGTGGTGGGAAGTGCTGACAAACAGCTTCTGAGATTCTTTAAGACTAGCTTCTTTTAAAGTTACTCAATGATACCCAAAAGATTAGGTTTCTGGAAATGGGCAGGGTTAGTTCCCTGGAACCTGGACACTAAGTGGCTGATTTTTCCAAGTCAGACAGATCCTTCTCCCTAAAAGTTTGCCCAGCCCTCAGGACTCTGGGAGACTGCCGGGAGTCCTGGCTGGGGTCGGCAAAAGTTAGGGACTCATGCCCCAGCCAGCCTCTATCTTTCTCTTCCCTTGTCTTCCCATCACGCATGCATCCATCGTTCCCACAAGGGGCTGATGGTCTGTGAGTAATCCCAGCAAAGTTACTCCGGCTTTCAGGTTCCTCTCTTAGGAAAAGAGGAAGAGTCTCTTCCCTGCCATCCTCACAGGCATATTGTGGAGACAAAATGGCTCAAGCCTTAGAAATAACTATTTTCCTCTTTAATACAAAATGGTGAGTAGAAGAAGGCAGTAGACTGGGAGCCAAGACACACCGATTTGACTCCCAGCTTTCTCTAATTCACAGAGTGATGGGTCCTTGAGTAACTCACTCGGCCCCTCCGGGCCCCATTTTCCTGATCTATGACTAAGAGTGTTGGCCCTGCTGATTGCAAACACCCTGCCAGCTGCAGCCTTCCACAGGTCTGCACATCCCACTGCTTCCTGACTCCACAGCCCCTCCGGGTGGGGGCTCCCATCAGATTTGGTTCAAGGTTCTCCCTGAAGGATGCAACCACAGAATACCGGCTCAGGGTCCACTGAGAGGCTGAGACTCCCTCTGCCCAATGAGCCACACGGCTGAGACTGTGGGCTCCCAGCCTCCCAGGCACGTTAGAGAATCTGACCCGGCAAGGCTTCCCTGGCAGCAGGGCTGGTCCTTCCGACTTGGCCACTTAAAGGAAGACCTCAGGAGAGAGCACTCCTTCTCTGACACTGACTCATGCTTGTGAAAGTCACTCATCACTGTTGATTCTTCATGGGTGGGGCTGTCTATTCCTGGGAAGATTTCCTCCAGGATTAGTGTGTCATAACAATGGGCTCTCACGCCAGTGCCACCTAAAGCCTCTGGTCAATCATGATGAAGATGGGGGCTTGCCTTCCAGTCCCAGCTCTGCTGCTTCCTATCTGGGTGGCCTTGGAGAACTGACTTGACATTCCAAGGTCTCCATGTCCCCATGGGCAAAATGGTAGGAAAGAAATATCTATGCCCGTGTCATAGAATGGAGTGAGGCTCAGAGGAGATAATGGGTGAGCAGGGGCTTTATGATCTGTGAAGAACTCTGGATCCATGGGCAGGGGATGACATTTCTTTGTCATGCTCATTTAGCAGGGTTAGAACCCTGCTATGACAGTTGAGGGGCAAAATTCCCTGATAGGATGTACTGGAAGAACACAGGAATGAGGGGCAGCTCTATTGCCACTTATCACCACTGGATTCATGGTGGATCCCCAAATCTGGTGAACCCAAATCAGTCAGGCACATTCACACAGTAGGCACAGTAATAAAGTTGTCTAATAACTAGTTTGGGCTCTCCTAAAGCAACCCCCCCTACATACATAGATTCAATTCAAATAATTTATATGCTCTTTGAGAGAATGTGCAGAACACATTTTAGACTTGTCCCATGACAGGAAGTTGGGGGATTTATTCTCCAGCTCTGGGTGTTAATGCCCCAGAACTACCAGTCTGTCTGGTGTGTGGGCCAAGCATGGCCCAGGGACCAGAGAATACCCTCAGGAGAGAAATGCAGCAAGCCATAGATGCATTTGGGGATTCCTGGGCCTGGTGAGGGGGTGGGGGCCATGTGTTGGGAGTGACTACTATGACACCAACAGGCTGTATGAAAAGAAATTGTGTCTGGCACGTGGCAAACCTGGCAGGACTGTGTGCTCTTATTAATATCTATCCCCCACTTCTTCTGTCCCTATGGAACCCCAACATTTCTGTTCCAACAGAACATTTTCCTTACAGCCATGGGCTTCAGGAGACCATGCCTCCAGCCAAGCCACAGGGCTGGGATCTTGGTTGATCAAAATCAATCATGATGCCTTGGGCCTCTTGTCCATGATTGGTTTAGACATGGATCCCTTCCAGGTCCATGAGGCACAAGTGGGAACAAGTCCCCTCCTAAGAAGGACCCAGGAAGAGGGTCTCCTGGAAGCCTTTGTGTGTTCCTCTGGCTGGACTCTCTCCTGGGGTTGTGGCTGCCATCTTGTCATGGTTCAGGTGGCCTCTGGTGGGGCAGGGGCAATATTCTGGTAACTTCTAGAAAGTGGCTCCGGTCTGACACCTAAAACTTTCTTCAGATGGGAAATCAGAGCACAAGTTTAGCTCCAAGATAGGCTTCTTAGAGAGTCAATATGCATGTATTTCCTTCTTTAAGGGAAAAAAGAAAGAAAGAATGCTCTGGCATTTTTCTTTAGAACCACCCTCTCTGTCTCCACAAATGGATCAAATTTGCAATCAGTGTGCATGTTTCCCATTCTAAAGGTCTGGAGGGCTGGGTCTGGAAAAGAGGAAGGCAATCTGTGACAGAACCAAGGAGGTTGGAGAGGCTTCCACATTCCTGCAAATTCACACCTCTCTGAGACAGGATTGGGGCACTGCACTTAGTGGTGTCCTAAGGACTTCCAGCGTCTTCTGGGAGCCTGGGAGGCCAGATGAAATCATTGGGTTATGAAGCAATTTTACTTGGAATGAATGGCAAATTATTTTTCCTTTGACAAAGAAACACTAGCTGTATCTGGCTTCTTCTTTCTTGGTAATTAATTTTAGGAAGGACTTTTGAATGCAATTAAGATGAGGTTGGACTAGGTCGTCCTTGGGGTTGTCTTGGAGCTGCAGAGTCCAGGAATGCCTGTAACAAACAAGGAGCTGGAGGGGAGGTTTATAACTGACCTGAGGCCTGAGCTGTGCAGGAGGGACATAAAGACTCAGGCCCCGGATTTGGGAGACCCCCAGGGCTTCAAGCCTTCCCCAGCCCCATTGCTGGAGAACCAACACATCAGAGAGAAGGCCTGTCACTGTGGCTACTTTATTTATTTATTTATTTATTTATTTTTATTTTATTAATTATTATTATTATTATTTGCCCCAGGGGTACAGGTCTGTGAGTCATCAGGCTTACACCTTTCACAGCACTCACCATAGCACAAACCCTCCCCAATGTCCGTGACCCATCCACCCTATCCTCCCCTCCCACCCCGCAGTAACCCTCAGTTTGTTTTGTGAGATTAGGAGTCTCTTATGGTTTGTCTCCTTCCTGATCCCATCTTGTTTCATTATTTTTCCCTCCCTACCCCCCCCACCCTGCCCCTCAAGTTCCTCATATCAGAGAGATCATGTGATAATTGTCTTTCTCTGATTGACTTATTTTGCTCAACATAATACCCTCTAGTTCCATCCACGTCGTTGCAAACAGCATGATTTCGTTTCTTTTGATGGCTGCATAGTATTCCATTGTATATATACACCACATCTTCTTTATCCATTCATCTGTTGATGGACATCTAGGTTCTTTCCATAGTTTGGCTATTGTGGACATTGCTGCTATAAACATTCGGGTGCGTGTGCCCCTGAGGATCACTACCTTTGTATCTTTAGGGTAAACACCCAGTAGTGCGATTGCTGGGTCGTAGGGTAGATCTATTTTCAACTTTCTGAGGAACCTCCACACTGTTTCCAGAGTGGCTGCACCAGCTTGCATTCCCACAAACAGTATAGGAGGGTTCCCCTTTCTCCGCATCCTCGCCAACATCTGTCATTTCCTGACTTGTTGATTTTAGCCATTCTGACTGGTGTGAGGTGGTATCTCACGGTGGTTTTGATTTGTATTTCCCTGATGCCGAGTGATGTTGAGCACTTTCTCATGTGTCTGTTGGCCATTTGGATGTTGTGGCTACTTTAAAATGGGCTTGCAGAGTTGTATAAACCCTACTGGTAAACTTAGGGCATTGGCCATTATAAAATAGGAGCCAGGAAGAGGGGACATTAATACTATTAATAATCATGATAGTGGTGATTCTGCACAAGCACTTTTTTATTTCCTACAGCTCTCCTGCCAAGTAGACATTAATATTCCCATTTTCATATTTGAGGAAATTGGGGCTCAGAGGGTTGTGTAACTTGCCCGGGATTGCCCGGTGTGCAGGTAACCAACTGTCCTGGTTTGCCTGGGTCTGTCCTGGGCTTAGGACTTAAATTTCTGAAACCCTGGAAACCCTCATTTCTGTGCAAACCAGCAATGGTTGGTCACTCTAGCAGTGTCAGAACCAAGATGAACAACCAAGTCCACCTGGTCTCCAAGCCTGTTGCTCTCATGTCTACACTATGCCACTGCTGGCTTCCAGGTCTCACGAACTCCTCATGTGCAAGGTGACACTCCCTAACCAAGGCCACACAAGTAGGAAGCTGGGGAGGAATAATTAGAACCCAGGACTGTCTTTCTCCAGAATCTGTGTTTTTCTTATAAAGCCATTTGCTGCTGCAAGTGAGTAAGTAGGTCTAGCGGTTACACCTTGTGGGGGTGATCCACACATGCTGGGGGAGGAAACTGAGTCTTCGCAATGTCCACATCCTTGCCTGGCCTGCCTGGAGCCGTACCCAGGAGAGAGCAGGCAGTCATTAAAACTTCGTGGAGCAAAGGAGAGGGGAGGTCACACATGGGTTTGCTTTCATTTAAATAGCAATACAAGTGTTCAACTAACTACTCAGTAATTGGCAGACATAAATACAGACATAAAATAAGGATCAGTTTTAAGAGAACTACAGACACATCAGTACAATGTGGTAACTTTTCTCATTAGAATCAACTGTTGTCCCTTGTTATGTGACATAATCCAATTCTGATGTTCTTTCAGGACTAGGCTAAACTGAAGCCTCTCACTCTCAATCTCTCCCTCTTTCTGTGTATGTGTGTGTGGGGGTGTGTGTGTACATATCTTCTGTGAATACATTTATATTCACAGAAGTTTTTCAAGCTGTTTCTCCTTCACTGAAGCTGTTTTGAATTTATGAGCAAGCGCAGTGGAAAACTTGCTCTTTCATTGTGGCTGGCATTGAATATCACATTTAGTTGCTTGTCCTAATTATCCTAAGATTTGTTTCTGTGTTTCGCTACTCCCCAGCATCTCTGTCTTCCTGGCCACCCTGGGTCCAGGGCCCCTGTGTCCTTATTCCTAGTAACTAGAACAGGGTCCAAGCAGAAGGACGTTCCAGCCGGGTCTATTTTGAGTGACTTCTGAGTCTTGGCTGTTGGCAGACCTTTGGTGTGTTCTGATATCCACTATTTCTCTCTTTCTATGGTAATAGAAGCCTGGCATTTTGGCCGAGCACATGACCATCCCCAAAGTGAAGGCTACATTTCCCGGCATTCTTTGCAGCTAGCTGTGTCTTTTTGTTGAAGGTATGGCTGTGACTTGTGTAAGCTCTGAGTTGGGCCCTTAGATGGAGGGCTGTACCCTCTCTGGCACCCTTTTCCCCCTTCCTACTGGTTGGAATACAAATGTTAGTGGACTTCTCAGGAGCATTTGTTCATTCATTTAACTAACATAATCAAGCAAACAAGGAAACAAGACTCCATGAGGGATAATTTGCAGAAATAACAGACCATAGAAATAGACCCACAGAGACATCACATCTTGGAATGGTCGGGGACAGAGTATAAAGCAACATCATAGGGATGACAGACAGCATAATGAGAAGCTTGCATCATGGCACCTGCCTGGCTAGTCTACATATGTGAGGGAGGAACAAATGTTTATCCTGGGCCTCAGCTATAGTAGTTGAACTCATATCCTGGTCATGTACAGCCTTTTTTTTTTTTTTTTTTTTGGTAGGCTCCACACCCAGCATGAAGCCCAACACAGGGCTTGAACTCATAACCCTGAGATCAAGACTTGGGCTGAGATCAGGAGTCAGATGTGTAATTGACTGAACACCCAGGCACTCTTTCTATAGCAGCTATTGTCACTCATGAGCCCGCGTCTTCCAATATTCACATATGCTACATACTTCCTAGCATGAACATTGTTGTGGAAGAGCTTAAGCTGACCCTAAACAAAAGACTCACTTCCAGTGTTTTCTGATCAGAATTTTTATTAGAGTCTAATCACTTCCTTCTTACATGAAGACTGGACACAATGACAAGGGTCCACTGATGGGGATCTCGAAGTGGTTGGAAGTGGTAGAAAAAGAGAGAGAGAGATAATGATGGAAAAGAGGAGAAAGAAGGAAGAGGAGGAGGAGGGAGAGGAGGAGCTATAATGAGGGGGTTCACAGTTCCCAGAAGGAATCCGCACTTGAGCTGAGACTGGCAGGGAAGTCAGGAGTTTGAGGTCAAAAGAAGGTTGCCAGATAAAATACAGAGCACCCAGTTATATTTGAATTTCACATAAACAACAAATGTTGTGTGGAACATCCTTATACTACATCTTTTTTTCATTGTTTAGCTGATATTCAAATTTAACTTCACCTTCTGTTTTTGTTGTTTTGTTTGAGTGTCTGGCAGCTCGAGATGGAAGGGATATTCAGGACAGGGGAATGGCATGTGCAAAGCCATGATTGCAGGAGGAAGTGCAGTATCAGCAAGAAACAGTGGGAAGACCAGTGTGACTGGTCACAGAGAGCCTCCTTTTTTCTCATCTGTAAAATGGGGCTTGTAATAATACATCAATACGTGACTGTTAATATGTAAGGGATTTGTATAGTGTCTGGTGCATAGTTAGCAAGCAGTAAAGTTCATGTGCTATCATGCTACCTCCCCCTCCTCTTTTTTTTTAAGAAATCCATTCTATGTATGTATTTATTTATTGTGATTAACATGTAATGTATTATTTGTTTCAGGGGGACAGGTCTGTGCTTCATCAGTCTTACACAACACCCAGCTCTCACCACAATACATTATCTCCCCAATGTCCATCACCTGGTCATGCCCCCTTCCCCAGTTTGTTTCCTGAAATTAAGAGTCTCTTATGGTTTTTCTCCCTCTCTGGTTTCATCTTGTTTCATTTTTTTCCCCCTCTCTTCTGCTATGATCCTGAGCTTTCTTTTTTAAATTCCACATATCGGTGAGATCATATGATAATTCTCTTTCTCTGATTGACTTATTTCACTTAGCATAATACCCTATAGTTCCAGCCATGTTGTTGCAAATGGCAAGATTTCATTTTTTGGATGGCTGCATAATATTCCATTATATGTGGTGTGTGTGTGTGTGTGTGTGTGTGTGTGTGTGTATACACCACATCTTCTTTTTCCATTCTTCTGTCGATGGACATCTGGGATCTTTCTATAGTTTGGCTATTGTGGACCTTGCTGCTATAAACATTGGGATGCAGGTGTGCCTTCAGATCACTGCATTTGTATCTTTGGGGTAAATACCCAGTAGTGCAATTGCTGGGTCATAGGGTTGCTCTATTTTCAACTTTTTGAGGAACCTCCCAGAACTTTGCCCCTTGCCTTCAAAGTCCTTTTCTTCATTTGACTATGCAATTAACCTCTTTTCCTCAAATAGACTGTGAGTACGTTGATGGCAGGGTCCACACCTACTTTTATGCACCACTGTGTCTCTTCTCCCACCTTCACCACCATGCCTGACACATCGTATTGACATAAAAATACTTGTGAAATGAAATAAAGTGTGGTTGAGTAACTTGTCTAAAAGCATGCACTTGGCAAGTAGAAGAATGGGGATTCAAATCTAAGGAACAAAGGAAATTCAGGCTTCCTAACATGGTGTATAGGGTTCCTGGGATGCTGAGGCAGCCTCTGTGGAAGGCAGTGCCATGGATTAGGCAGAGCTCTGGAGTAGGGTTACCTGAGACAGAATCTAGGCTCTGCTGCTAACTATCGAGGTAGTCTCTGAACTTGCCTCTCTGGATATCAGCTTTTCAACCTGTAAAATGATGGAAAAAGAGAAAAAACCTTCTCTCATAGGATTGTTGTGAGGATTGGGTGGATCCTTCTGGAGTCCAGCACATTCTAAGCACTCAGTAAAGGAGAGCTGCTGTTTCGCCATCTGTGCCTTGCTCACTGTGTTCCTGACACACCCAAAGAACTCCTTTTTACCTCAGGGCCTTTGCATGGGCTGTTTCTGCTGCTGTCAAAGCCCTTCTCATGGTTTCGTTTTTGTTTTTGTTTGTGTGTTTGTTTTTTGGCCTGGCCGGCTCCTTCTCATACTACACATCTCAACCCTTTCCTAGAAGAGTCTTTTCTCCTCCCACGCATTGACGACACATCTCCTGCCCCATCCTATCCTGCTGGAAACCTGACCTCAGTATGCAGTGAAATGTGTGTATTTGGTATGTATTTAGGGTCAGTTTTCTTCCACCAGACTGTACGTTTTGTGAGGGCAGCGCCCTCTTCTGGCTTGCTCCCTACAAGACTCCCAGGGAACAACACAGCATCGCTCTCCGTCAGTGTTTGGACCAAATCCATGAAGACGAAGCCAGTAGGACAGGTAGCTGATGGTATAGAATGGGGAAGGGGCTGGGAAGTGGGGAAGACTTCGCCTTTAATGGAAGCAGGGAGCCGGGAGGGACCTGGATTACGTTCAGGTCAGTAAACGTTTATCGAGTGTTCTGCCTGTTGTTCTACTTCTTTCCCATCAGTGAACCACACAAGCCAGTACATGAAAAACATCTCATGGGCCAAGTAGCACAGATGAAAGCTCTTATGACCTGGAAAGCTATTTCCTCCTGTAGTGGCTGCCTTACGATTTCTGTGTGTGTCTAGGGATGAAAATAAGAGTAGCAATGGCTGCCAGGAAATGCCAATTTTAAAACACACATTATATAAGATCATCTTTAAAAATCCCACAAGGTACTTCCCTCCCCCTTTTATGGATATGCTGAGTCTTAGAAGGGACATGTGATTTGCCCAAAGTCACAGAAGGTAGCAGGAATGCCTGGATTTGAACCCTGTCTGGCTCTAAAGCCCATGATCTAACGTATCCATCCAACAGCTCTGAAAAGCTGGACCTTGACACGATTGGTCTGGCTACCCATCCCAGCTCGGCATGGTGCAACACAGTCTACCGCCAGTTTGGCACGTCCACCAGGCCCTGCCGTAGGGGGAGCAAACTCAGCAGTCATTACTCTGGCTCGATAATCTTTCTTTGATTTTTTGATCCTTTGATTTATTAATCAATCTATTCATTTACTCAATAAAATGAATTGTACAAAGCAGACACACACACAGGAAATTGCAATGAAATGTAACTACATGGGAGTCATAGGTGTTGGGTAGAGTTGACACATGTGTTGCCAAGGTTCCCAGGATTTGGGCACCCGACAAGCCCTTGCATCTGTAGGATGGTGTCCAAGAATGGACATCCACAGAGAAGACATCAGAGCAAGGCGGTTCCTGTCAGAGTCCAAGGGGAGCCCAAGTACATCTCATCTCTAGCCTTAAGAGAAAGTGATTGCAGTGTGTGTGTGTGTGTGTGTGTGTGTGTGTGTGTGCAGGCACATAAATGCATTGATGCTTGAAAAAGAATGGCCAAGAATGGCCATAATGTTTTTTTTTCTTTGGTGGTTTCTTTCTTGACCTATGATGGCGTTTTTAAAAATCTACTGCTTGAGGGTTCAATGGGTGATGAGTACTAGGGAGGGCACTTGTGATGAGCACCGGGTGTTGTATGAAAGTGATGAATCACTAAATTCTACACCGGAAACTAATATTACACTGTATATTAATTGAAATTTAAGCAAAAACCTGGAAAAAAATAAAAGTTTACTACTTGATAGCTATCTAAGTAAATAAAACAAAAATTTATTAGCCTGAATTTTATCGTTTCTCTTTAAATTTTCTGATACACTGGAAAAATGAAAATATAAGAGCATTTAACTCTTACACGAATACTCAGGAATTGTGTCTTCGTATCTGGTAGCTCACATACACACGCATTTCTTTCTTCTCAGAACTGTGGAAACACTGCACAGAATTCACTCGACCATTTTTATTTCGCTTCTAGATACACCCACTGTCTACCAATGCTCTCTGGCTTCAGTTCACTGAGAGTAAGGAAGCCCTGGAAGGAAAGATAGGGTTACCCTATCATTTTCAGCATAAGTGATTGGTTAATACAAGTAACAAGAGTAAGGAAGGCTGTGATAAGGATCCTTGGTCATTAGGACCAAGAATGCCAGTTCCCTCTTTCTGCATCTGACAGAGGTTCTGGTTGTAATAAAAAGTCAGACCTCTAGGAGATGTCAGAGCCCCCGCTACACAGTCACAGATGTCACACGCTTTCCTTGAACTTGCTTTGTGTCTTACTGGACTCTGCGTTGTAGTCCATCAGTGCTCTGTGCTCACAGGGTCTTCCAAAGACTCTGTCTTTGAATGCAAGGGCAAGGAACAACAGGCATATGTACTATCTGGATCTCCTCTGCTCGTGGGCACACTCTGTTGGCCCATCGGACTTCACTTACAAAACACAAGTTCAAGGATAAAACTATTAAGAATTTCAAAATGATGATGGCAGAACATTAAACCAAGCATGGGGATCTTCTAAGTGTGAAGCCCTGTGTGTCTGAATAGGTCCCATGCCCATCGGCCTGGCCCCGTCCCCAAGGCCTTGGTGAACTTTTGCTGATGAATGAAAATTTTCTGCAAGGAGGTCATACTTCACTTAGGATGGATTGGCCCAATGGAAGTATCCCAGGAAGAGAAAGGGGGGCCTACCAGGCAGGAGAAGGCATTGCAGATGGGGAATTGCGGTCAAATTGGCATGGCGCAAGGGTCTCGTTCCAGGGAGGGAAGAGCAATGAATAGGAGGCCGGAGCCGGGTTGGACGGCTCTTTGCATTCTGAACTAAGGAAGTTGGATCTCTTACCTATTAGCAATAGGAAAACTACTGAAGATGCCATTAGATCTTGGATTCAGAAAAGGGGCTCTGTTGTGAGAGAGACTGGATTGGAGGGGAGTATCCATGAGGCTGGTGCACATGGTCAAAATCAGAGGCAGTGGGTCTGGACTAGTAGGGGCAGGAGGAGGGGATCGCTAGGGGGAGAGGTCAGAGGTACACCACTAGGGCAAGCCGGGCAGCCCATGGAGGTGGGGCAGATGGATGGAAGCAGAGGGTGAACCTTGGATTTCTCCTTTGGGCAGCCAGCTTCTCTGGCATCCAAACCCAGAGGGCCTGGAGTTACCACTGGACCTAGAGACTTCTGAAAATCCCTGTGTGATCGGCTGCCTGCAAATTCTTCCATTCACCTTTCCCTCCCACTCAGAACGAGAGCATGAGAGCAAGGCAAGGAAAACACAGCACAGGCAGGCTATTTTTAAGAAAGCCCAAGGCACACATAAAAACACAATATTTTTAAGGCTTCGTTTATTTGCAGAGAAGAGACCATGTCAGCCTGGGGGTTCCGGACAGTTCCCCACCCCCCACTGGCCTCTGTAAACACTCCTGAATGATCAATAATAGTACTGCCAGTGTTAAAGCCACTCGTCAGGGGCTTGGCATGAGCACGCCGTGATTTCAGAGGTCCCTCCTGAGTAGTGTGCGGTTCTCTTGAATTCCAAGAGACAGAACTGGCTGCATGTAGTTTCTAAGCAGAACTATTGCTAGAGGAAGATTGAAAGGCATGTTGTGCCAACAGAAACTTTTCGGTGTTGTTACTTACTCATTAGGCCATAAAGTCATCCACACAATACGCTTGCAAACTACATTCCCTTATATTCCTTGGTTTTCTGAATACTCCTGGGTGGGAGCATGGGGCCATCTAATTAATGAGAGAAAAAGAGGCTCCTAGAGGCCAGTGGCTTGCTAAGATCATGTGCTGGAAAACACTAGAGCTTTCTCCAGGGCTTCTCGAGTATGTTTTTTAACATAGACATAATGCATGGCACGTCTTATGCAGGTACGTAGATGCTCCAAGAAGACATACTGCATTTATCCTGTAGCTTAGCCACTGGGTAGGCCCTTGGGGTACTTAACCGCTGGTGGGGATGGATGGCACCCCACTGCAGCTGCCACTGTGGTCTGAAGACAGGTGAGATGATGTACGAGTGTCCCCAGCACTGCTGTGCAACGAGTAAGCCCAGAATCTCACCAGCAAATCTGTATTCATTCAGCTCATGGTTCTCCTGGAGCTCCACCGATGTGGACTGGGCTGGGTCACAAGTCCGCCAGCGGATGGGCTTGGTCACGTGTCTGCCCACTGATCGGGGCTGGGCTTGGCCCACTGATCTCAGTTGGCCAGGCTCACTTGGGCGGCGAGGCTGTGCTCCACATACCTCTCAGTGGGCTAACCCAGGCCAGCCCAGGCATCTTCTCCTTGTCGCAAGGGCACGGAAGTCGGATCATGAAAACACATCCAGGCCACCGGTCACATTGCACCTGCTAAACTTGCATTGACCCAAGTCATACGGTTGAACCCAAAGTCAAAGAGAGGGGAAGTATTCCTTTTTATTTGAGAGGAGAACTGAGAAATCACATGAAGGGTGTGGACACAGGGAGAGGAGAGGAATTGGGGCAGCTCGTGAAATCCCCAGAATGGCGGGATGATGGGTGGGTGGGGGGTTACTGATGTCCCTCCTACAAGCTTGAGTGAGGGAAATCTGCGTTTTTGATGGCAGCTCGGTTGCCTCCTAGCCATGTCACCTCAGATAAGACCCTTGCTCTCTCTGGGCCTCACTTTTCCCATCTGTCTAATAGGGACAATCAAGCCCCATGCCTGGATTGTCTTAGAAAAGAGAAATCGGCCTTTTCCTGAGGATGGCAGGTAAGCATGCTTGTTCCCATATGCCCACACCTCCAGCTGCCACTTACTCTGAGGGAGGCGTCGGTACCCATGATTGGCAGAAGGGGCTCTGAGCTCAGAGAAATTGGGGAATTTGAACTTGGGGACTGGCTTAGGTTGGTTCCAGCTTTCTCCTAGGCTTCCACTGGCAGGAAACACTTATTACTTGATTGTTCCATCAATTCACAGGTTGGAAGAAGCTACTATTAAAGTAACAGTAGTTTGGCATGAAGCAAAATGTGGGAAAAATAGACCTAATACCCGTCTGCACCCCAGCCCTGAGATCAGCGGCCTGCACTCAGAAAGGCTCAGTGAAGGTTAAGGGTGATGCTGCCGCTTTCTGGAACAGAATTCTGGAAGAGAATCCATTTTTTATCGAGCCCAGGGTTTTAAACTCGGCCGAGCACATCCAGAAATTTCTAGGATTCTTCTGGGTTTGAAAACACTGTGGATGTGGTCCAAACCCTTCCTTTTCCAGCGGAGAAAACGTAGTCCCAAAACCATGAGTGACTTTTTAGGGTCACTCGGCTCGTAAGTGGCAGAGCTTGTCTCTCTCTGTTTCCCTGTCAGTCTGTCTGTCTCTCACACACACATTCAGCCCAGCCACAGCAGGAGTGGGAATGGGTGCAGAGCGGGGGCCGTCTCCCTAGAGTGAGTGAACGGGACACAGAGAATGTCCATTCTCACCCTCTGCCTTTCAGAGTGGTGTTGAGAAATCAGCGAAGGCAAAGGCCTCTGTTCCCTGGAGGCCAAGGGAGGGTGTGAACCCTTAACTGCCCTTCCAACCNGCCCCCAACCCCCCCCCCCCCCCCCGCCCCAGGATCCTCACGGAGACACCACTGGGCTCCAGGAGCAGCCAAGCCAGCAGAGGCGGACCTGTCCAAGAGCAGCGACATGGTGGACGGCAGAGCTGTCAAAACAGGAAAGAGATTCGCAACGGTTGTTTCAGGCTCGTTAACCGCGTGTGCGAGGGAGCCAGCCGTGACGGGACAGTCTGGCGGGCTCGGGCAGCTCGGGCCAGGCCGGCACCTCTGTCCGTGGGGTTCCGGCCTCCGATGGCCCAGACAGCAGCCCCCTTTGGCCTCTTGGTGTGACCGGCAGAACTGAGCTGCTTCTGCCCAAGGACTGACTCAGCTTCCCAAAAAGGAGGGTTCTGAGCCAGCGTGGCTGCCGGGGCACTGGCATCACCGCTCACGGCTCACTGCTGTGTGATCTCGGGCAAGTCACAGAACCTCTCTGTGCCTGGGTTTCCTCCTACTCAAACTAGGACAATGCCAGTGGACATTAAGTTTCGTTTACAGTTAAATAACTCATCTGCTCACAGTAGTGGAGGCTCAATTACATAACTTAGAATTCAGAGCAATGCAGATGGAAGGCACTCAGCAAATGTCCTCAGAGCTTCTGACGCTCTACTTGGTTACCTTGAGGCCACTGAAAGGGAGCTTTGGTACTTTAGCTCTGTCCAGAGACATCAACACAGGTTTTTTGGACTCGAGCATCCCTACTCTCTTTCTAGAATTAACACCCATCACTAATTGGACACCTGCTATATGCCCACCATTATGTTAGGCACTTGCACACAGTACCTTATTTTTTAATTTTTAAAAAACATTTTATTTATGTATTGACATATTTATTTATTTATTTGAGAGCGAGGGAGAGAGTGCCAGCAATAGGAAGAGCAGAGGGAGAGGGACAAGCTGACTGTATTGAGCACAGAGCCCGCCGTGGGGCTCGATCTCAGACTCTGAGATCATGACCTGAGCCAACATCAAAAGTCGGATGCGCAACTGACTGGGCCACCCAGGCACCCCACAGTACTTTATTTTAATGCAACAATAAATCTACAAAGTAACGATATTATAACTAAAAGTGGCTGATGACTATTACCTGAACTTTCAGGATGTACTTAGAACAATTTGCACGTAGTAACTCTGTTAGGTTTTAGGTCTTACTTCCCTCATTTTGCAGATGGGGAAAGCTTAATTTCCTCTGGATTGAAAGCAATCATGCACACATACATTCTTATGCACGTGTGCAACTGTTCATGGAACCTTCATCACCAAATGGTGGGGAGGGGTTTCAGGAGCTAATGACAGCAGCCCCCACCTACCTGGAGGCCTTGGGCTGCACACTCAGTCTCCCGGTGCTCAGCAGGGACTGTGGAGTAGAGCAGAGGGGTGCTGGGGCACCTGAGGCCAGGGCTGGGCCATCGGAGGGTGGGGTGGGGGCTGGGAGTACAGTCTCAAGAGCTGGAGCAGTGAGCCCAGCACTTGTCAGTGGTTTTGGATCAGAAGGATCTAGAGACAAAATCTCAGTTTTCCAGAGGGCCTGGCAGGCTACTTTCCTCTGCTTGTTTGGTTCCCTCTTCTCTGAATGCCCTCAGTACCCCCTGTCCCATCTCTCCCTGGGGAGCTCCTCTGCATCATTATCCCAGACCCAGCTCAGGGCTCCTCCTCTGGGAACCACTGTTCTTTCAAGAGAAGGGTTTCCCAGACTCCCCTAGCATCCAGAACCTTCTTCCATTGGAACATTCGCTTGTGGTCTGAGTTCCATTCTCGACTGAAAGAACCCTCTGGGGCTGTCCTCAGGTCTGCCTGGCCTAGCACAGTGCCTGGCACGTGATGGGACAAGAACACAAGTTGGTTGATTGATGAAAAAGATGAAGTCTGGGGGAGGATCCAAAAGGAGTTTTTAATCAAATAGAAGGAAGGAGGAATTAATACAATAATCTTATGGTGCAGATCAAGAGGCTGGGGCTTGGTGAGTGTCATGGGCTGAATCGTGTCCCTCTCCACTCCGCAAGTTCATATGCCGAGGTTGTCACCCCCCTCTCCCCCCATTCCCTGTATGTCAGAATGGGACTGTATTTGGAGAGAGGGACTTTACAGAGTAATCACATTAAGATGAGGTCATTCGGATTGTCCTGATGTGGTGTGACTGTGTCCTTATTAGCAGAGGACATTTGGACACAGACACGCAAAGAGGGACAACAGTGTGGAAAGACGCAGAGAGAAGATAGCACCTACAGATGGAATGGGATCTCCCTCGTGGCCCCCAGGAAACCAACACTGCCAGCACCTTGGTCTTGGACTGCCAGCCTCCAGACGGGGAGATAATGAGTCTGCTGTTTAAGCCCCCAGCCCCAGGCGCTGTATTGTGGCTGCCTGAGCAAAATCACACAGGCGAGTTGCAGTGACTTGTTTATTGTCACAGGCCTGGGGGTGGCAGAGCCAGGACCTGAACCCAGCTCAGCTCAGTCCAAGGTTCATCTTGGGTGAAGACTTGCTCATGTCCCAGGCTGTACATCTTTCTCAACAGCCCTCCCATTTTCCTCTTAGAATAAGGTAGGCTTTCCTGTCTACTCAACTTCTGTCTCCTCTTACTCAATACGGAGCCAAAGAGATCTGGGGACAACAGTGATCCTGAAGAAAACTGGCACCTGCTCACTCACTCTTTGAAGTTGGTTCAATTTTTATTGTAAAAACCAGAAAACTACATTGACCCTTTCCGCCGGTAATGAAACTCCTCTCTGTAAGGAAAGCTTTCCTGCTGGACTGAACCAAATGCATGTGCCTTCATTATGCCTCCTGTGGACACACACAAGGGGGCAGAAGCCTGGACCCCAGGCCCCAGTGCTCTAGAACATGGAATGCAGAGGCAGACTGGCTGTCTGAAAACCCCACCTCTACCAGGGGAACTCTGGGCCAGGCATCGCATCTCTTATTCTCCAATTTCCTCTTCTCAACCACAGGGGCAAGAATGGTACCTACCTCTTCCTATTTTCCTCTGGGAGGATCAGTGGGGTGAGCGGTACATGCAACATGCTTAGAAGGGTGTCTGGTAGACAGGGAGCCCCTTGGTCAGTGTAGCCCTATTGTTCTTTTGTTGTGATTATTGGCATTATGATCATAGATAAGTCCAAGAGGGCTAGAAGGAACACTAAAATAATATAAAATCACTGCGGATTCCATCATGCAAACATACTTAAAATATCTGATTTTGCACTTGGCTTCCAATCACCATTATAGAGGAATGCAGATACTTGGCGTGGTTCTGCACTTTCTGTTGTGATTACAAGCTGTGGGCCATTCCTCTACACCTCCCGTGTGCCTGGAGATCTCCCTGGGGCTTCCCGGCTGTGCTGGCTTCCCTGTTGATGCCACCACCGCTCTGGGAGGTGGGCCCAGCCAGGCCTCGTTCCCAGGGCAGGAAAGGACTGGGAGACGCGCCTGGAGCACAGCCTCGGTAAGAGGCAGAGCCCAGGTCCCCAAACCCTTCCTCAGAATTCCTTCTGGGGGCTGAGTTTCCCAGGGGAAGCAGCTTCTCATTCTCCAAAGCCCACCTTCCAACCTCTGTGGTTCCTCTCAGAGTGCCCAGGACGTCGTGACGCCTCAGAAACCCCACAGCTGGATTGAATTAATGAGCAAAACAAAGCAACAACACAACGGATTTAATCCATGCCCTGGCTCGGGCCACTGAAAGTTAGGCCCCTTCATGCTTTTAATTACTTAACCCAAGCGACGTGTGGTAGGCTGTGTGTGCAGACTCGGGGCGGGCTCTGCTCCTCGCGCTGCAGGTAGGTGCCCCTGGCTGTTAGGGTCCCTCCTGGGAGGGCTGGCACTGGGACTTGGCTCACGAGGAGGAGTGACAGTTCTGACGCCATCTTTGCGGAAGGAGAAGGAGCTCAGGAGTTTCTGTTTTCCCCAGCCTCTCCCTGTGTCCCTGGTTGTTGTTTGTTCCAGGGACAGCCTGAGGAGAAGACCACCTCCGGGAGCAGGGAAGGCAGATCCATCACCCACCTTTCAGGGGCACCTGCAGGGGGAGGAGGGAAGAGAGGCATCCTTCACCCTGAATTCCCCGGAGCTCCCAGGAGCTAAAGTGCCTGTCCCTCCCCCCTCCCACCCCCCCAGACCAGTGTGAGGATCTGAATAAACACCGGCTGTGAAGCCATCCCAGAAACTGTGCCCCACTTACAAATACTGAGAATTGCTAGTGGGAGGAAATGGTTGCTTGGCGGAAAAGATCATGGAGGGCACTTTAAAGAGCAATGAGACTCTACATGCAAGGTTTAATAATGACAAGAATAGCAATGATAGCTCGGGAGACCAACCTGTCCTGGGTTTTCTGGGACTGTCCCGGGTTTTACAACTAAAAGTCCTGTAACCAGAAAGCCCCTCCGTGTTGGCATCCCAACAAGGATGAGTGTTCTTCAGTCACCTGTATTCACCCAGGCCATTAAACCTGATCCATCTGTGAGACTTGCTGAACAGGGACTGAAACGTGTCATCCTAAAATGTTTCAGGGAGAGGACTCTGGTAGCTGATGCCCCAGTGACCATTGGGAAAGCTCAGCTGCTGTCCGTCCGGCTCTTGGAGCTCACCTCTTCTGCAAGGTGGGTCCTGAGACCTCAGAAACAGCAGGCCTTGTCAGTTCCATTGAACAGACCGGCAAACTGACATTCAGAGAGGTTAAACCACTCAGCCCAGGTCATCTAGCCAGTGGTGACCCAGCCAGGTCTGTCTGACCCCAACGTCTGTGGTTTTTTTCACTGTAATCTCTACAATTTCTCTGAGTTACTCCCCTCCCCTGAAAAACCAAGATCTCAGGCATTGAACAGGCCAATAGCAAGATACCTCTGTTCAAGGGCATCTTGGGAGCCCCTGGTGGAGCTGAATCCCCATATCTCCACGCCCAGCCACCCCAGGGCCTCAGGTTCTCCTCTTCACCCATGCTTCCTGACTCTGGCTGGTGGGGCCGGGACGCGGGGTGGGGTGCAGCAGAGGGAGAGTGGCTTTTGGAAAGAGAGATAGGGTGCAGGTGGAGAGACCTAATGCATGGCCCAATGGCCGTGGGTCATAACGCTGTACAGAATGCCGGAAGTTCACTAAGGGGAGATTTCAGGTGCCCTCATCACGAGAAGAGGGGACTATGTGTTGAGTAGATGTGTTAAGTAGCCAGACCGCAGCCACCAAGTTACTGTGCGTATGTGTGTCGGATCATCACATTGCACACCTAAATATATGCAGTTTTTCATTACAGAAATGTCCCTTACTTTGAGCTTCAATTTCCCCCTGTGTAAAATGGGATTATGATAACCTTGCAAGGAAGGTGGCTGCAAGAATTGAATGGGATAAAATGTTTGTAAGACATGGTGCCCCCCAGGGGATAGGAGCACCGCATTTGTTGAGCCAGACCTGGTTCTAAGTTGTTGGGTGGATGAAAAAATCTAATCCTGACCACCCTGTCTGCAGAGGAGGACTAGGCTGGCCATGGGTCAGATGCAGTCAGCGTGAACGTGGCCAGGGTTGGGATAGGCAGGAGCAGGGTCTGGGCAGGATTAAAGGATTCAATTTTCAATCTAAGTGCACTCCATGTGATGCTTGGGACATCTTAAGAATTACTGTTTACCTGAAACTCAAATTTAATTGGTGGTGCCATATTTCTATTTGCTAAATCTGGCATCCGTAGGTCTGGGTGACCATCTCCAATGGAACCAGAAATTTTGTGGCTCACTTGTGTCATTCCTCAGGCCCTAGGGGACTGGGGTGTGCAGTGCAGTGAGTCAGGAAGCCTTAAATGGACCAAGCCAGGACCACTCTGTAAAGACAGGTGACATCCCTCCTCCACCCCGGCTTCAGGATCATCGTCTGATCTCCTGTGAGTTTGGTTCCTTTGAATATATCCCAAACAGATGGTCAGCAAATACTTCCTTTCGCTTAAATCCTAGTTTCTCTAGCTTTCTACAGGCCAAGAGAATTATTTGTCAGGCTCCCATGTTTACCTGGCTTTTTTTGGTGGTGTTAGTTAATCATCTGAATCCTTGTTTCACTTGCTTTCAGAGGCCAGTCAGATGATTTGTCTCATTCCCCATTTTTTTCTGCTAGGCTTTGCTTGTACCCTACGATTATTTAAACTATGAATAAGGGAAGGCAATGTTCTCTTTCATTATCTTATGATATGTTTTAGAGTAGTGGTTTTCAAAGTGTAACCCTAGGACCGCCAGCATCAACGTCACCAATGAGCCCGTGGGAAACTCTGGGTGGGGCCAACAGTCTGTTTCCACAGCCATCTGGGGGTGCAGAAGCTCAGTCAAGTTTGAGAACCCCTGGTTCAGGGAACCGCCTTGAATTAGGAAGCAGCAGAGCTCAGATCCCGGCTCCATCCCTCCCTGGCTGGTTGACCTTTTACAAATCTCTCTCTCACCCAGACTCTTAGCCTCTGTAGAGGGGTGTGATGGAACCTGGGATCCCAGATTTCCGTGCAGCTCTGCTGTGTATCACTCTTCCTCTGGCCCATGAGGAAGGCAGCGTGCTGGGGGGTCCCTGGGCATCGTGCCATGGAAGTGGGAGCGGCCCACTAGGTGGGGACCCATGATGCCTCTTGTCCAGGCCCCTGAGCTGCCTGCTCCCTGCCACCCAGCCTGCGGGTCCCCAGCCAAGAACAAAACGACACGTGCTGCCAGTTGGCCTTGCAAGGCGAGGTGGCCCAGCGCCAGGCCCTGCTAATTGCTAATTTGCACTGAAACAGCAAACAAAACCCCACATGGGAATACCCTGGTTATTTGGCTGGTTCTCCCCCAGAATCCTTTAGTCACCATCCAGGGGCCAGCCCCCAAATCTGGAGCCGTTCACCCCAGGATTCCAAGAGGCCAGGGGCACTCACCCAGTCCTGGGAAAAGCCAGCTTCTCCTTGCAACTAATTGGGACAGGGGAGGGGTGTGCTATCCCTGTTCTTTCTCTCTCCCATGTTTGTGCGTCACCATGAAGAAAAGAATATAATGATTCCTCTCCCATGGGCACAGAGCTTTTGAGAGAAAGCAGGAGAGAAGTGGAGAGAGCAAGACCTCAGCTTCCACTGCATTGTAACCTCAAGACCCGGCTAAGTCCTTCAGCCCGCTGACACTTCCTGCTACAGCTGCACTTGGGGAACCTGGAGGGCCTCTCTAACACTTGAGACCAAGGTCAGATTGCCTCAACCCCCCAGAACTCCAAATCTCCCTGGGAGTCTGTTCATGTCTGGCTTTACCTTCTAGAAGCTCAATGCCTGTGTCCTCACCCTCTAGCACCCTCACCCGGACCCTGAGGGATGCACACAGCTCAGCTCCTTCACCAAGTCACAAGAAGGAAGACACCACCTGCTCTGAGCATTGCCAGTTTCATGGCATTGACAGAAAATTGGCGGGAGTGGAGAGGGCACAGCCCACCCTCTGGTTTCCCACCCCTGTCCCTGCCTTGTCTCTTGCAGCTTCCAAGGGGCTCTGAAGTCCGGGCGCCAGCACTCATGGGTGTCCGTCCGACCTCCCTGACCCCGAGCAGCCTCCTCAAGCCATTCTCCCAGCAGGCATGGCTGTCTTTCTCCAAGGAACCCAGTTCCAGGAGCGTGAACTTGGCCTCATCTTGTTACAAGTCAGCATTGAAAATAGAGCCTGCCCTCTGGGAGCTTACATTTCAGTAGGAAGAGAAGGAAAAGCACAGAAACAAGTAATTATAGATCCGACATCCTTGGACTTGGAATGATTTCCTTAATCTGTGCTTTCTCTTTTGCATGCCACTAGAATGTAAGTTCCAAGAGGCGAGGTTTTTAAAAACAGCGTTATGCAGTATAGCTGACATGCAATATGTTGCATATAAAATGTCCTACTTGATAGGTTTTGACAGATGGATACACTGGTGACACCATCACCACCATCCAGGTAGCGGAAGGTTTCCTTGTGCCCCTAGCAGCTCCTCTGCTCTCTTCCATCCCCGGGCAACCACTGATCTACTTGCTGTCACTATAAATTACTTTGTAGTTTGTGGAGTTCTATAAAATAAATGAAATTGTACAATAGTTATTGTTTTATAACTGGCTTCTTTTACACAGCAAAACGATTTTGAGATTCACCTATGTTGTTGCACTAATCCGTAGTTTGTTCCTTCTTATTGCTGAGTGTACTCCATCGTATGGACATACCACGATTTGTTGGTGCATTCATCTATTGATGGACATTTGGATTGTTCCAATCTTCTACCTATAAAAATAAAGTTGCTATAAACATTCGTGGATAAGTCTTTGCATAGATGTGTATTTCCATGTATCCTGGGCAAATATCTAAGAGTGGAATGACTGGATCATAGGGTAGATTCATGTTTAACTTAAAAAAAAAACTTTTAAATCGATTTCCAAAGTAATTGTAATATTTTACATTCCATTGATACAGTACGAGTGTTCCAGTCACTCCATTTCTTGGCCTAAAGTTGGTGTTATCAATCTTTTAAAGTGTAGGCACTTTGATGAGTGTGAAGTGGTATCTTATTGTGGTTTATTTGCACTGTTTAATGACTAATAACGTTGAGCACCTAATATGTGCTTATTTGTCTTCCAAACAACTTCTTGGTGAAGTGTATGTTTTACTCATTTAAAAATTAGGTTGTTTCTCTTCTTATTTAGGCTTCAGTCTTCGTACGTTCTGTATGTAAGTCCTCTATCAGGTACTTTTTTTGCAAATATTTTTTCCCCCTCTCTGTGTTGTATGTCTCTTTATTTTCAACAGTGTAATTTGAAGAGCATAAGTTTTACGTTTGGGTTAAAGTCCAATTTATCAGTTTTTTCTTTTGTGGCTCATGCTCTTGGGATCACATCTAAAGCTTTGACTAACCCAAGATTGAAAAGATTTTCTCCAGTGTTTTCTCTAAGTGATTTATGGTTGTAGGTGGTACATTTAGGTCTATAATCCATTTTGGTTAATTATTGTATGTGGTGCAAGGTAGAAATCAAAGTTCACTTGTTGCATAAGATTTCCAATTGTTTTAGCACCTATTGTTGAAAGATTATCTTGGCTTCGCTGAATTGCTTTTGTACCTTCTTGAAAATCAACTGACCATATATGGATGCCTCTATTTCTGGACTCTAGCTTCTGTTCCATTGATTATTTGCCCATCTTTACACAAATAATGCATGGCATGATTAGTGTGGATTTATAACATCTTGAAGTCAAGTAGTGTAAGCCCTTCAACTTTGTTCTTCTTTTTCAGATTTATTTTGGCTATTTTAGGTCTTTTGCATTTCTGTGTGAATTTTAGAATCAGCAGGTCAACTTCTACAAAACAACCCACTGGGAATAAATTGGGACAGGGCTGAATCTATAGATCAATTTGGAGAAAATTGACATCAAATAATATAGTCTTCTGATCCATGAGCACAGTCTGTGGAATCATGAGCACAGTTTATCTATTTTTTTTTATTTATTTAGGTGTTCTTTAATTTTTCTCAGTGATGTTTGTAGTTGTCAGTGTATAGGCTTGGACACTTTTTAAAAAAAGATTTATTTATTTATGAGAGAGAGAGAGAGAGAGAGAGAGAGTGTGTGTGTGTGTGTGTGTGCACTGGAGCAGGGGTAGGGGCAGAGGGGGAGGAAAAGGGACAAGCAACCTCCATGCTGAGCATGGAGCCCAACACAGAGCTCCATCCCACAACCCTGAGATCATGACCTGAGCTGAAACCAACAGTCAGTCGTTCCACCCACGCACGTCCTGCCCCACCCGGCTTGCACACTTTTATCAGACCATCCTGCATTAATTAGTATTTATATTTTTTGATGCTACCTTAAATGGTATTTTTATTTCAAGTTCTTACTGTTAACAACTAATGTTTAGAAATATAATGGGATTTTGTATATTGATTTTGAAACTTACTTGATAAACTTAATCGTTCCACTTATTAGTTCCAGTAGCTTTAAATTATTTTGATTCCATCAGATTTTCTACATAGAAGGTCATGTGATCTGTGGGTCAAGACCATTGTACTTCTTCCTTTCCCAGCTGGATACCGTTTATTTCCTTTACTTGCCTTATTGCACTAGTTACAATCGCTAGCAAAATGTTGAATAGAAGGGAGATGAAACCAAACAACTTTATCTTGTTCTTGATCCTAGGGGGGAAGCATTGCATCTTTCACCATGAATTATGACATTAGCTGTAGTTTTTCACTGATGCCCATTATCACATTGAGAAAGTTCTCCTATACTGAGTTTACTAAGCTTTTTAAAAATCAGAAATAGATGTTGGAGTTTATAAAATATGTCTTCTGCTTTTATAATGATATTATTGTTTTTCCTTATTTGTTAGTAAGAATTACATTGGTTTTTAAAAATGTTAAGCCAACCTTATATTTCTTGCATAAGTATTTCTTGCATCTATGTCTATAAGGAATGTTAGTCTTTGGTTTTCTTTTTTTGAAATGTCTTTGTATAGTTTTGGTATCAGGGTCATGCCGGCTGCAGAGATTGGGCTGGGAATATTCCCTCCCGTTCAGTTTTCTGAGGGAGTTTATACAGATTGATATTATTTCTTATGTGTTTGGTAGAATTCACCAATGTGGCCCTCTGAGCATGGAGTTTTCTTTGTGTGAAGATTTTTTTAAACTACAAATCCAATTTCTTTAATAGATACAGGACTATTCAAACCATCTATTTATTCTTGAGAGAACTTAGTAATTTGTGTCATTTCAAGGAATGTGTTCATTTCATCTAAGTTGTTGAATTCATTGGCATAAAGTAGTTTATGATATTTACTTATTATCTTTTTAATATCTGTGGAATCTGTAGTGATGTTACCTCTCTCATTTTTGACATTGGTAATTCATGTGTGTATTTATCTTTTGTTGCCTGGTCAGTCTGGTGAAGAGTTTATCAATATTTGTCATTGAACTTCTCAAAGAACCAGCTGTCTGTTTTCCTGTTTTTATGTCAGTTATTTCACTGTGACCCTTATAATTTCCTTTCTTCTAAATACTTTGATTTCATTTATTCTCTTTTTTCTAGCTTCTTAAGGTGGAAGTTGAGGTCATTGGTTTGAGAACTCACTCTTTTTAAATATGGACATTTTGGGCTGAATATTGCTTCAGTGTTGCTATAGTTACATCTCAGAACTTTTGCTATGTTGTGTTTTCATTTTTACTCAATTAAAAATATTTTAAATTTCTCTTTTTATTTCTTCTTTTATCCTTGGGTTTCTTACAGTGCATTATTTAGTTTCCAAATATTTTGGGATTTTTCAGATATCTTTCTATTATTGATTCCTAGTTTAATTCTGTTATGATCAGAGGACACACTTTGTGCTATGTGAATGCTTTTGAATTTATTGAAAATTTATGGCCAAGAATATGGATTATCTTGGTAAATGTTTTATGTGTACTTAAAAATAATGTGTGTTCTGCTGTTATTAAATGCAGTGTCCTCTAAAAGTCAGCAGAGTTGAGCTGTTTGATAATGTGGTTCAAGTAATTGATATCCTTTATTAATTTCCTGTTTACTTTTTCTATCAATCATGGAGACAGATATCCAACTATAGTTGTTAGATTTCTCTATTTGGTCTTTCAGCTCTGTCAATTTTTGCTTAATGTGTTTAGAAAATCTGTTGTTATGTGTGCATAAATGCTTAGAATTATTAGGTTCTCTTGATAAATTGACTCCTTTGTCATTATGAAATTACTCTCTATGTTCTTGGTAATACTCTTTGCTCTGAAATTTACATTGCCTGATATTAATATAGTCACCCCAGCTTTCTCTTTTGATTAGTGTTGGCATGGTGTATCTTTTCTTTTTTACCTTTTCCCCCCACTTTAAACAAATATTTTAATTTTACTTTCTGTTTCACTTTTTTTTTACTTTTTTTTTTAAATTGGAGCAGGATTTAGGTTTCTCTTGTTTTGGTGGCAGTGTATAGTTGGATCTTACTTTTTTTTATGATTGGACAAACTCTGTCTCTTAATTGGCGTATTTAGAGCATTTGACATTTCATTTGTTTATTGACATTATTGGTTTTAACTTACTACTTTTTTTCCTTTAGAGAGAGAAAGAGCTAGAATTCACACAAGTGGAGGGGAGAGGGGCAAAGGGAGAAGGAGAGAGAAAGTCTTCTGGGGTTGAGTGTGGAGCCTGATGTAGGGCTTGATCCCATGACTCTGAGATCATGGCCTGAGTCTAAATCAAGAGTCAGGCACTTAACTGAACTGAGCCACCCAGATACCCCTTAACTTACTATTTATTTTCTATTTATCCCACTTATTCATAGTTCCTATTGTCTTCTTTTTTCAGTCTTATTTTGGACTAAACAAGCATTTTTAATGATTCAATTTAATCTCTTTTGTTGACTTATTAGGCATAACTCTTTGTGTGCTTGTGTGTGTGTGCATGTATACTTTGATGTTTGCTTTAGTTGTTTATATTATATGCATTTAATATATCACTACCTTCTAGTGATAATATTTAGTACTCTGTGTATAGCATTAAAATTTTATAGTAGTATACTTCTATATCTGTCCAGCCTGTGTACTATTGCTGCTATACATTTGAGTTTTACCTATTTTATAAACCACATACTATATAGATACCAGTTTTAAAGAGTTAATTATCTTTTAAAATGGTTTTTAAAAAGTAGAAAAAGGTTTTCATATTTATCTATATAGCCATGATTTCTAGTGTTCTTTATTTCTTTGTAAATCTAGTCTTCATCTGGTATGATTATCATATTGTCCAAGGGATTTCCTGTAATATTTATTGTGGTAGAAGTTTGCTATTGATGAACTTTTTTGGCTTTTGTATGTTTAAAAATATCTCTATTTTGCCTTCATTTTTGATAGATATTTTAGCTGGGTATGAAATTCTAGGTTTACAGTTCCTTTTTATCTGTGTTTTAAAGATGTTGCTCCACTGTTGCACAGAATTATTATTTCTGACTAGTAGTCTATCATCCTTATCTTGTGTCTTTTGTACATGACCCATGTTCTTACCTCTAGCTGCTTTTAATGTTTTCTCTTTATCACTGGTTTGAAGCAGATCAGTTCATGATGTTCCTTAGTGTTTTTTTTTTTTTCAGGTTTGTTGGGTTTGGGCTGTGTTGAGCTTTTTGGATTTATGGATTTAAAGTTTTTAATAAACTTAAATTTTCAGCCATTAGTTCTTCAAATAAGTTTCTCTTCCCATTTTCTCTCTTCTTCTTCATGACTCCGATTACACATCTCCTTATTTTTTTTTACATTTTTTTCTCACCATAGCACATACCCTCCCCAATATCCATCACCTAGTCACCCCATTCCTCCCAATCCCCTCCACTCCAGTCACCCTCAGTTAGTTTCCTGAAATTAAGAAGCTCTTATGGTTTGTCTCCCTCTTTGGTTTCATCTTGTTTCATTTTTCCCTCCCTTCCTATATGATCCTCAGTCTTGTCTCTCAAATTCCTCATATCAGTGAGATCATATGATAATTGTCTTTCTCTGACTTATTTCGCTTAGCATGATACCCTCTAGTTCCATCCACATCGTTGCAAATGGCAAGATTTCAGGTTTTTTGATGGCTGCATAGTATTCCATTGTATATATATATACTACATCTTATTTATCCATTCATCTGTTGGTGGATATCTAGGTTCTTTCCATAGTTTGGCTATTGTGGACATTGCTATTATAAACATTTGTGTGCATGTGCCCCTTTGGATCACTACATTTGTATCTTTAGGGTAAATACCCAGGATAGCAATTGCTGGGTTGTAGGATAGCTCTATTTTCAACTATTTGAGGAAACTCCATACTGTTTTCCAGAGTGGCTGCACTCCCACCAACAGTGGGAGCTGGTGGTTGCATTCCCACCAACAGTGTAGGATAATTCCCCTTTCTCCACAACCTCACCAACACCTGTCATTTCCTGATTTGTTAATTTTAACCATTCTGATTGGTGTGAGGTGGTATCTGACTGCGGTTTTGATTTGTATTCCCTTGATGCTGAGTGATGTTGAGTACTCTTTCATGTGTCTGTTGGCCATTTGGATGTCTTCTTTGGAGAAATGTCTGTTCATGTCTTCTGCCCATTTCTTGATTGGATTAGTTGTTCTATGGGTGTGGAGTTTGAGAAGTTCTTTACAGATTTTGGATACTAACCCTTTATCTGATATGTCATTTGCAAATATCTTCTCCCATGCTGTCAGTTGTCTTTTGGTTTTGTTGACTGTTTCCTTTGCTGTGCAAAATCTTTTTATCTTAAGTACCAATAGTTCATTTTTGCTTTTGTTTCCCTTGCCTTTGGAGACATGTCAAGAAGTTGCTGTGGCCAAGAAGTTGCTGTGGCCAAGGTCACAGAGGTTGCTGCCTGTGTTCTACTCTAGGATTCTGATGGATTCCTGTCTCACATTGAGGTATTTCATCCATTTTGAGTCTATTTTTGTGTGTAGTGTAAGCAAATGGTCCAGTTTCATTCTTCTGCATGTGGCTGTAAAATTTTCCCAACACCATTTGTTGAAGAGACTCTTTTTTCCATTGGACATTCTTTCCTGTTTTGTTGAAGATTAGTTGACCATAGAGTTGAAGGTCCATTTTTGGGCTCTCTATTTTGACACAGAGAGAGAGAGATTACAAGTAGGCAGAGAGACAGGGAGAGGAGGAAGCAGGCTCCCTGCTGAGCAGAGAGCCCGATGCGGGCCTCGATCCCAGGACGCTGAGATCATGACCTGAGCCGAAAGCAGAGGCTTTAACCCACTGAGCCACCCAGGCGCCCTGTCTTGATGATTACAGCTTTGTAATCGAGCTTGAAGTTGGGAATTGTGATTTTCTTTGCCAACTTTGGTTTTCTTTTTCAACACTCCTCTGGATATTCAGGGTCTTTTCTGTTTCCATGTAAATTTTAGGATTATTTGTTACATTTTTTTTAAAAAAATTGATGGTATTTTGATAGGGATTGCATTAAATGTGTTAATTGCTCTAGGTAGCATAGACATTTTCACAATATTTGTTCTTCCAATCAATGAGCATAGAACATTTTTCCATTTCTTTGTGTCTTCCTTGATTTCTTTCATGAGTACTTTATAGTTTTCTGAGTATAGATTCTTTGCCTCTTTGATTAGATTTATTCCTAGGTATCTTATGATTCTGGGTTCAATTTTAAATGGGATCGATTCCTTAATTTCCCTTTTTCTGTCTTATTGGTGTATAGAAAGGTAACGGATTCCTGTGCATTGATTTTATATCCTGACACTTTACTGAATTCTTGTATGAGTTCTAGCAGTTTTGGAATGGAGTCTTTTGGGTTTTCCACATAAAGTATCATATCATTTGCAAAGAGTGAGAGTTTGACTTCTTAGCCAATTTGGATGCCTTTTATTTCTTTTTGTTTTCTGATTGCTGAGGCTAGGACTTCTAGTACTATGTTGAATAGCAGTGGTGATAGTGGACAGCCCTGCAATGTTCCTGACCTTAAGGGAAAAGCTCTCAGTTTTTTCTCCATTTAGAATGATATTCACCATGGGTTTTTCATAGATGGCTTTTATGATATTGAGGTATGTACCCTCTATCCCTACACTGTGAAGAGTTCTGATCAAGAAAGTATGCTGTACTTTTTAAAAAAATAGATTTTATTTATTTATTCGACACAGAGAGAGACAGTGAGAGAGTGAACACAAGCAGGTCAAGAGGGAAAGAGATAAGCAGGTTTCCCGCTGAGCAGGTTTCCCAGTGTGGGGCTGGTTCCAAGGATCGGAATCAAGACCCAAGTTGAAGGCAGATGCCCAAAGACTGAGCCACTTTGTCAAATGCTTTTTTAGGGATCTGTTGAGAGGATCCTATGGTTTTTGTTCTTTCTTTTATTAATTTATTGTATCACATTGATTGATCTGAGGATATTGAACCAACCTTGCACCCCAGGAATAAATCCCACTTTGTTGTGGTGAATAATCCTTTTAATGTACTGTTGGATCCTATTGGCTAGTATTTTGGTGAGAATTTTTGCATCCATTCATCAGGGATATTGGTCTGCAATTTTCCAGGGATATTGGTCTGTTTTGGGGATCAAGGTGATGCTGGCCTCATAAAATGAGTTTGGAAGTTTTCCTTCTATTTATATTTTTTGAATAGTTGGGGAGAATAGGTATTAATTCTTCTTTAAATGGTTGGTAGAATTCCCCTGGGAAGGCATCTGGCCTTGGGCTCTAGTTTGTTGGGAGATTTTTGATGACTGCTTCAATCTCCTTACTGGTTATGGGTCTGCTCGGATTTTGTATTTCTTCCTGGTTTAGTTGTGGTAGTTTATATGTCTCTCGAAATCCATTCATTTCTTCCAGATTGTCAAATTTGCTGTGTATAGTTGTTCATAATATGTTCCTATAATTGTATTTCTTTTGTGTTGGTTGTGATCTCTCATTTTTCATTCATGAATTTATTAATTTGGGTCCTTTCTCTTTTCCTTTCAGTAAGTCTGGCCAGGGGTTTATCAATCTTATTAATTCTTTCAAAGAACAAGCTCCTAGTTTTGTTGACCTGTTCTACTGTTCTTTTGGTTTCTATTTCATTGATTTCTGCTTTGATCTTTATTATTTCTCTTCTCCTCCTGGGTTTAAGCTTTATTTGCTGTTCTTTCTCCAGCTCCTTTAGGTGTAGGGTTAGGTAGTGTATTTGAGACCTTTCTTATTTCTTGAGAAAGGCTTGTATTGCTATATACTTTCCTCTCAGGACTGCCTTTGCTGCATCCCAAAGATTTTGAACAGTTGTGTTTTCATTTTCATTTGTTTCCATGAATTTTTTTTAATTCTTCTTTAATTTCTTGGTTGACCATTCATTCTTTAGGAGGATGCTCTTTAGCCTCCATGTATTTGAGTTCTTTCCAACTTTCCTCTTGGGATCAAGTTCTAGTTTCAAAGCATTGTGGTCTGAAAGTATGAAGGGAATGATCCCACTCTTTTGGTACAGGCTGAGACCTGATTTGTGACCCAGGATGTGATCTATTCTGAAGAATGCTCCATGTGCACTAGGGAAGAATATGTATTCTGTTGCTTTGGGGTGGAATGTTCTGAATACATCTGTGATGTCCATCTGGTCCAGTTACACATCTCCTTATCTTGAAATCTTTTTTCTCTCTGTATCACTTTGAATAATTTCTTTTTATGTCTTAAATTTCACTAATTCTTTCTTCTGCAATATTAAATCTGCCATTAATTCTATCCAGTATAATTTTCATCTCAGACATTAGTTTTCATTTCTGGAATTTCAGTTTGGGTCTTTTAAAATATCTTTTATGTTGCTTCTTCTTATGTTCAGTCTTTCATCTAGGTTTCTGAACATATGGGATATAGTTATAATAACAGCTTTGATGCACTAATTTTATCATCTATGTCATTTCTGGGTCTCTTTGTATTGATTGATTTTTCTCTTCATTATGTGGTGTATTTTCTTGTTTCTTTACATGTCTGATAATTTTATATTTGACACCAAACATTGTAGATTTACCTTATTGAATGCTGGATATTTTTATATTGCTATAAATATTTTGGAACTTTCTTTTGGGATACAGGTAAGTTACTTGGAAACAATTTGAATATGTTAAGTACAGCTTTTAAGATTTATTAGGCAGGCCCAAACCACCATTTAATCTAAGACAAGTTTCTCCCCAGTACCAAAGCCAGCTTCTAAATACTGTACCTGGTATTCCATGAATTACAAGGTTTGCCACTCTGGCTGTGGGAAGAGAGGGTTCTTCCTGGGCTTGTGTGAATCCTAGGGATTTTCCCTTTTAATGCTTTCTGGTAGTTCTTCCATAGCTTCAGAAAATTTCCTTACATGCATGGGCAGACCCATGTTTAAGTAAAGATTGTTAATCTCTAGGTTTCTCTCTTTGGGTAGCTCTCTCCTCTTTTGTGCTCTTCTCTCTGAACTCCGGCTTTAACCCTCCTGGACTCTTAGCCTAATCAACCCATGGTGACCACTGGACTCCACCTAGGTTATCTCTTCCTGTGCCACTTCTTGGAAATTCTTGCCAGGCTAGATGGAATAATGGCCCTTTAGAGATTTCCATGTTTTAAGTCTTAGAACCTGTGAATATGTTACCTCACATGGTAAGGGGCAATTAAGGTTGCAGATGGAACTAAAATTGCTAACCAGGTGATCTTAAAATTAGGATTTTAATTTAATGGATGCTGTAATGTGTTGAAACTTTCGGGAAACGTTGGATCTGGTGAGTATGTTTTGCATGTTGAATGGATCTATCCATTTGTAGGCCTGATTACAGCCTGTGGTAAAGCAGAATAATGGCCCTCCAATAATAATCTCCACCTGTATTATTATTTAATAGAAGGAGCTTAGGCGGCTTTAACTCTGATTACCCTATCCCTATCTTATGTCACTTTTTAAAAATACTTTTTAGTATTCTAATTATCTGTTTAGCTTTATGGTTGTGTTTGATTTTTCTTTTTAATCTTCATATTACACATTATTGTAATTGTTTTATAGAAGAAGTAATTGTTTAGATTTGTTATACATTTACCATTGTTTCTTGTATTTCAAATAGGTCTTCTGGAATTATTTTCCCTTTTCCTGAAATTTACTACTTAAAATTCTAGTAATGAGTGTATGTTTGTAGTAAACTCTCTCAGTTTTTGTGTGTCTGAAAATGTCATTATATCACCTCATTTTGAACAGTATTTAAATTGGGATGGGAGTCGTGGTTGAGTTGTTTTTTCTTAATACTTCGAAGGTATTATTCCATTATCTTGTCATTGCTGTTGTTGTTGGTAAGCCTGTTGTCAGTCTAGACTTCATTCCCTTAAAAATAACTTGTCCTTTCTCTCTGGATGATTTAGGATCTCTCCTCCTTTCCCTTCTTCCTCACTCTTTTCTCTTTCTCTCCCTTTCTATGTTCTGCAATTTCATTATAATATGCCTAGAAAGGGAAGTTTCTTTCTTTCTCTTTTAAATGTATTATCTTACTTGTTAAATCTCTTGTGTTTCCTGGACTTGAGAGTTTATGTCCTACATCAATTGCAAGAAATTCTTAGAAATTTCATTAAAAATCCATATTTATTCTACTTTATATATAATAGTTGTTAAAAATATTTCCTCTTTTTTCTTTTATCTTCCCCTTCTGTCATCTATAGCCATTACCCTATATTTCACCTTTTTGTCTCATTGTGCTATATTTTGCAGAACATATTTAGATCCGCTAATTTACCAGTTTTCTTGTCAGTTGTTTATAGCTTTCTCTTGAACATGTTGAGTGAGAGCATTTTTTACATTTATTTTTAAATTTAAAATTATTTTTTATAATGATTTTCAAACATACAAAAAAGTTCAAAGAATCTTCCAGTGAACAACCCATTCTCACCACCGCCACTAACATCTCACTACTTTTGCTTTATCACATATGCATCCATGTATTCATTCCTCTCTCCCTTCATAAATCCATCTGAATTTGTTGATGCACTTCAAGGTAAATTATAGATATCTATGCTCTTTCCATAAGTATACTAGCAGACATACCAGTGCCTAAAATTCAACATTAGTTTTTACTTTCTTTCTTTTGATATAACATATACATACAACAAAATGCACAAATCTCAAGTATCCATGGAGTTTTGACAAATGTGTAACCTAAAGCCTTATCAAGATATAGAACCTTACCTCAAAACATTCCCCTAGGCTCCTTCTCAACCAGTCCATTACCCCACACCTCCCAAGCCAACCTGTTTTCTTCTATCATAGATTAGATTTGCATATTGTAGAATGTCATATAAATAAAATCCTACACTATGAATTACTTTGTGTAAGGCTTCTTTCAGTCTCATAAAATTTTGGAGATCACCCATGTTTATTAGGGTATTAGTAGTTCATTTTTTTATTACTGAGTACAGTAGTATTATGTGAATACATTTTTCACCTGTTTTCCCATTAGTGGACACATGGACTGTTTATAATTTGGTTCATTATGAATAAACCTGCTATAAACATTCATGAGGATATGTTGCCATTTTTATTATTTTATGCTAAAGTTATGGCATTGACTGAGAAAGAGTAGGGCCTTAAGAATTGGAATATGGACAGGTGGGAAGATTCTAATGACAAACTTGAACCCCTAAATTTTTTCAAGTCTCTTATGCTAGTAGAAGCAGCCCTTCCTTACCTATCTAGGGAGGTCTACTTATTATTGCTTGCTACTCCAGTGAGGTTTCCCATGGTAGCTGCCAATCAAGGGGCTGCTGATCTTTTTTAAGACCACCTCCAATTACCTCTAATTGATTTTAAGTCAATAACCACACTTGAATCCTGGTATTACCCAGTGGGTCCAGTGCAAAGTGTGACCAGGGGAACAGTAGCTACATAATAAATAAATTTCAAGATTCTGCAAATTTATTTAGGAGAATCAAAATCTACTCTCTCTCTCTCACTATATGTATATATATATTTCATATTAAAGATTCTGTGTAAATACGGTATTAAGAGAATTTGGTGTTCTAGAGTGGCAATCTTGTAGCTCCAATAAATGTGTAGGTAAATAAATTGATTTACACTTGTGATTTTAAGTAGAAATCTCATAAGTCACATATATTATGAGTTCTTTGTTTTTATAAATTTACTTTATTTTATTTATAAAAATTACTTCAAGGGCACCTGGGTGACTAAGTTGGTTAAACGTTTGACTCTTGATTTCAGTTCCGGTCATGATCTCAGGGTCCTGGGATCAAGCCCCAAATCAGGCTCCACACTCAGTGGGAAGTATGCTTGGGGATTCTCTTTCTCTCTCTCTCTCCCCCTCTGTTCCTTCCCACCCCTCTGAAATAAATGAATAAATCTTAAAAAAAAAAGAATTGCTTCAGTATCAGGAAGTTGTGTCAGACCTTTGAAATACTTAAAAGTGAATCAAATGTAAGGAATTTATAAATAAAATTCAACTTTTGAAGATGTTTAATCATGTAATTTGGTAAACAGGGCCAAGTATTATTTTTAGATCTCTTATTGGTGACTGTTTAAGTTTGTGAGGCATATAAAAAGCTTTGTAAACTCTGATAGAAAATGCTGGTGGTATTTCAAAATCTGTTTCTCTTCCTCCCTGGCGGATATTAACTTCCCCAACCCCTTGCAGTTAGGAGGTGACCAAAGTTACTGAGTTCTCACCAAATGGACTTGAGCAGAAGCGATGTGTACCATTTCCAGTCTTGGCCCCTGAAAATCTCCTGTGGGCCTTCATTCTTTCCCATGTTACAGGCTAGAATGGAGACAATGAAGGCAACTTTGCAAACCACTGGTTGGAGGTACAAATCCCTGGTCACTTGGGTCTCTGAATGAGATAGAATACAGGACACTCCAGCCCCACCTCTGACTCGTGCTGTCCTGGCACTGCTATGGCCTGCTATGTAAGCAAGAAACGTAATCCCGTTGGGTAGGCTACTCCATGTTGAGGCTATTTGTTGCCTAGCCTTCTCTAACTAATACATTGATAAGATGTCAAAACCTAAGAAAAGATTAGGTGTCAAAACCTAAGAAAAGATTAGGTGTCAGAATTTGTAACTTTATTTATTTATTCATTTATTTATTTTTATTTTTTGAATTTAAATTCAATTAGCCAACATACAGTGCATCATTAGTTTCAGATATACAGTTTAATAATTTGTCAGTTGTATTTCACACCCAGGGCTCATCACATCACATGCCCTCCTTAACACCCATCACAAATTACCGCATACCCCCAACCCACCTCCCCTCCAACAACCCTCAGTTTGTTTCCTAGAGTTAAGAGTCTCTCTTGGTTTGTCCACCTCTCTAATAACTTCTCATTCAGTTTTCCTTCCCTTTCCCTTTGATCCTCTGCACTACTTCTTATATTCCACATATGAGTCAATCCTTTTGATACTTGTCCTTCTCTGATTGACTTATTTTGCTCAGCATAATACCTTCCAGTTCCATCCACACTGATGTAAATGGTAAGTATTCATCCTTTCTAATGGCTGAGTAATATTCCATTGTAAATACATATACACATCTTCTACATCCATTCATCTGTTGATGGACATCTGGGCTCTTTCCACAGTTTGGCTATTGTGGACATTGCTGCTATGAATATTGGGGTGCAGGTGCCCCTTCAAATAACTCTGTGTGTATCCTTTAGGTAAATACCTAGTAGTGCAGTTGATGGGTCATAGGGCAGCTCTAGTTTTAACTTTTTGAGGAACCTCCATTCTGTTTTCCAGAGTGGCTGTACCAGCTTGCATTCCCACCAACAGTGTAGGAGGGTTCCCTTTTCTCTGCATCCTCACAAATAGCTGTTTTTTCCTGTTTTGTTAATTTCAGACATTCTGACTGGTGTGAGGTGGTATCTCACTGTGGTTTTGATTTGTATTTCCCTGATGCCAAGTGATGTTGAGCATTTCTTCATGTATCTGTTGGCTATTCGTATGGCTTCTTTGCGGAAATGTCTTCTGCCTATTTCTTGACTGGATTATTCGTTTTTTGGGTGTTCAGTTTGGTAAGTTCTTTATAGGTCTTGGATACTAGCCCTTTATCTTGATATGTCATTTGCAAATATCTTCTCCCCTTCCATAGACAAAAAGCCCACAACAAATATCATTCTCAATGGAGAAAAAAACAGAGCTTTCCCCCTAAGGTCAGGAGCACCACAGGATGCCCACTCTCACCATTGTTGTTCAACATAGGGCTAGAAGTCCTAGCCTCAGAAATCAGATAACAAAAAGAAATAAAAGGCATCCAAATTGGCAAAGAAGGAGTCAAACTCTCATTCTTCACAGATGACCTGATACTTTATGTGGAAAACCCAAAGACTTGACCCCCAAATTGCTAGAAATCATATAGCAATTCAGCAGTCTGGCGAGATATAAAGTCAATGCACAGAAATCAGTTACATTTCTATACACCACAATGAGAGAGAAGAAAGAGAAATTTAGGAAAATTGATCCCATTTATAATTGCACCAAAACCCATAAGATACTTAGGAATAAACCTAACCAAAGAGGTAAAGGATCTATACTCTAAAAACTACAGAACACTTATGAAAGAAATTGAGCAAGAAACAAAGAAATGGCAAAACATTCCATGCTCATGGACTGGAAGAATAAATATTGTTAAAATGTCTATGCCACCCAGAGAAATCTACATATTCAATGTGATCCCTATCAAAATTCCATTGACGTTATCCACAGAGCTGGAACAAATAACCCTAAAATTTGTATGAAACCAGAAAAGACCCAAAAAGCCAGAAGAATGTTGAAAAAGAAAATGAAATTGAGTGGCCTCACAATGCCAGACTTCAAGGATTTGTAACTTAAATACATTGAAAATACACTTTGTAAAAAACAACAACAACAACAAAGTAAAATTCTGAATAGTCTTTTTTTGCACAGGAATCCCCTTTTGTAAAGCTTCACATTGGTAGAGATTTTCAATTGAGGGTTCGTTGTTAACAGACCTCTGTTGAAGAACGTCAAATTCTTCCTTCCTCTCCCTACTCTGCTCTCCTCTTCCTCCCTGATGACTCTAAACGTTGGCATAAGGGAGTTCTCGGATCAGAAATAATGTTGAGGGGTGCCTGGGCAGCTCCGTCCGTTAAACATCTGACCCTCGATCTCTGCTCAGGTCTTGATTTTGTGTTGTGAGCTCAAGCCCCTCGTTGGACTTCACACTGGGCGAAGAGTCTACATAAAAATAAAAAATAAAATAAAATAAAAAAGGATCATGTTGAACAAGACTTTTAAATAAGCTATTTTTTCAGTTTTATTGAGATATAATTGCCACATACCATTGTGTAAGGTTAAGGTGTACAACATGTTGATTTGATATACTTACATATATATTACAATGTGCTTATCACCATTGTGTTAGCCAACACCTCTATCTTGTCATATAATTACCACTGCTGTTTGTGTGGTGAGAATATTCAAGATCTCTTCTCTTAGCAACTTTCAAGTATATAATACAGTTTATTAGCTATAATTACCATGCTGTACTTTAGATCCCCAGAACTTATTAATCTTATAGCTGGAAGTTTGTACCCTTTGACCAACATCTTTCCATTTTCCCTCCTCTCGAACCCAGGCAACTCCACTCTACCCTCTGAAATAAACTGATTTTTATTCTTAAAAGTGCATAAACTATGAATCTTGGATCACTGGAAAAAAGTAATATACAATAAAAATAAAAGAAAAGTTGGAGAATAAAGAAATGCAAGAAAATTAAGGTAGAAAGGCAGTCACTGCTAATATTTAGCATGTGTGTGACATCATCAGTCTCAACATTTAAACATTTTGGGTGAGAGGTCCACGTGCCTTTGTAGGTTGATCATCATCATCTAATCGTTTCACCAAAGAAGGCTTTTCTATGTATGTATGTTGTGTGTGCATGTGTGTTATGTATGCATGCACATATTATATCGGCATATGTATTTTATGCATGTATATGTGTGTGCAAGTTACACGTGTGTTTACTATATACATATGTGTGTGTTCATGTTATATGCGTGTATATGTACAGGTGGATGTGTGTTTGTGTGTGGGTATATATGTGTGTGTGTGTGCCCGTGTATTTACTTCTCTAAATGATGCTGCTCTCAACGATGGCATGCATAAAGACCTCCCCGGACTTGGCCCTCTTCCCTTAGGATAATTTGTTAGAAGGGGAGTTTCTGGGGAAAAGGGGCAAGATCATCTTAAGACTCCTGAGATGTATCACTGGATAGCTTTATCAAAATGTTGAGCCCATTCTCAAGGTAGTCAGACCCACTGCGATCATGAGGATGCAGCTGGAAGAGCTTCGACCGCAGGGAGCTTCACGGGCCAATGGCTGCTCCTGCTCTGAAGTTCCCCAGCATGTCTGGGGGACACTGAACTTGCCCCACCGCTGACTTCGGCTTGAGGACCCCCCGGCCAGGGTCTTGCAGCACCCTTCTGAGACTGCACGGCCTGTATATCCATGCACGCCTGCTGATCTGCCTTCTCGCTCTCCTTCGTGGGGACAGTCGGCAGCATGGCAAGGCCACTGTCCTGGCCTTCCTGGGTCCTTGGACAGGTAGTTCCCCTACAGTATCTTTGCACAGTTGACCCTGTGCTGGCATCTGCTTCTTGGAGGGCTTGGACCAACGCTGTGAGAGAAGTGGACAAAGCAGCAACCCTGGAAGCTGAGATACTGAGCCCCACTCCCAGCTCTGCCCCTCATTAGCTGTGTGAACGTGGGCAGGTGACCTTCCCTCTCTGGAGCTCAGTCTTTGCACCTGAAGAAGGGGGATTTACGATACACACTTTACAATGCTGCTCTGAAAGCCTTTATGTGAAAAGCACAGACATGGCCACTTCCTTTCCTTCAAAATTAGCGTAAAGTTTGGCCTGTTTAAACATAGGCAAAAGTATGCACAATGACAGAGGCACAGGAACCCAGGATCCAGTTGTAACCTGAGCAGTCACTTCCGGCCACTTCCGGACTATGGAAACTTTGGAAGGCCAGCCTCCCAGCCTCAACATTGGGCCAAGCTTCAGTGACTCATGGGAGCTCATGCCAGACCCTGCCCAGGGAGGCTCTTTTGCATGAGTCAGGGACACACATCTCAGCTCAGGACCTTTGGCTACGAGCTTGTCACCTGACCTGGGTGGGGTTTCTAGGAGAGCTTGTTTGGAAGAAAAATCTGTGTAGCTCTAAGATTCAGCAGCTGTCCCAGAGCCTGGGCAGGGAAGGGTGCACAAGACTTACTCCAATTCCTCCCAGTCTTATGCTATGTGACTTTTGGCACATCATTCTCTGTGCCTCAATTTTTAAATCTTGTGGCATGACAAGTATTAGTCACTGCTTATCCCTGTTGATCATTTTCTTATTTTTAAGAAGTCTGGGGGTTTGGTCAAGGGTAAAGGAAGCATTTATCATGCTTGACTTTCCTCTTCATGCCTGGTAAGCATCTGGGTAAGAGTATAATGCTAACAAGCAGAAGGCATCAGCATTTCCTGAGCTAGTGAGCTGCGCCAGGAGTGCAGAGCTCAGCTGGTTCCTTCCCGCGAGACAGCCTCCTACATTGTTCCCCAGTTACAGAGGAGGACGCGGGGCTTCTTAGAGAAGGGAAGTCAACAGGCCTGCTATAGTCTGATGTTGGAGTCCCCCCAGTTCATATGATGACTCCTAATTCCCAGTGCAGTGGCATCAAGAGTCAGTGCCTTGGGAGGTGATAAGGGTGGGGCCACCATAATGGTATTAGTGCCCTTATTCCAGAGGCGCCAGAGAGCTTGTTTCTCCCTCCCCGTCATCAGGGTACACAGGGGAAGAGTGTCCCTATCAGAACCCGACAGGACGACACTTGGAACGGGGATGTCTGGCCTCCAGTGCTGTGAGAAGTAAATGCCTGTTGTTAAAGCCTCCAGTCTGGGGATCTGTTCCAGCAGCCTGACATGAATAGATGGCCTAAAATTCTGTTCTCCTTGGTTTTCTTCAGTGGGCACTGCACTTCCTGCCAGGACCAAGGGTGCCCGTGACCTGTGCAGGCTCTTGGTACTGGTGTGGGGACAGCACTGAGGTTAAGTCTTCCCTTTTTTTTTAGGTTATTCTTTTTTTTTTAAGATTTTATTTAAATTCAAGTTAGTTAACATATAGTGTATTATTAGTTTCAAGGGTAGAGTTTGGTGTTTCATCAGTTGTATGTAACCCCCAGTGCTCATTCCACCATGTGCCCTCCTTACTGCCCATCCCCCAGTTACCCCACCCCCACCCACCTCCCTTCCAGCAACCTTCAGTTTGTTCCCTAGAGTTAAGAGTCTCTTGTGGTTTGCCTCCCTCTCTGTCTTTATTTCATTTTTACTTCCCTTCCCCTATGTTCATCTGTTTTATTTCTTAAATTCCACATATGAGTAAAATCATATGATATTTGTCTTTCTCTGATTGACTTAGTTCATGTAGCATAATACACTCTAGTTTCACCCATGTCATTTCTAATGACAAGATTTCATTCTTTTTGATAGCTGAGTAATATTCCATTGTATATATACCACATCTTCTTTATCCATTCGTCTGCTGATGGACATCTAGGCTCTCTCTATAGTTTGGCTATTGTGGACATTGCTGCTATAAACATTGGGGTGCATGTGCCCCTTCAGATCCCTATGTTTGTATCCTTTGGGTAAATACCTAGTAATGAAATTGCTGGGTCATAAGGTAGCTACGGTTTTAACTTTTTGAGGAACCTACATTTTTTTTTTCCAGACTGGCTGCACCAGCTTGCATTCCCACCAGTAGTGTAAGAGGGTTTCCCTTTCTCCTCATCCTTGCCAACATCTGTTGTGTCCTGAGCCGTCAATTTTAGCCATTCTGACTGGCGTGAGGTGGTATCTCATCGTGGTTTTGATTTGTATTTCCCTGATGCCCAGTGATATGGAATATTTCTTCATGTGTCTGCTGGCCATTTGTAAGTCTTCTTTGGAGAAATGTCTACTCATGTGTTCTTCTCATTTTTTTGACTGGATTATTTGTTTTCTGGGTGTTGAGTTTGATAAGTTCTTTATAGATTTTGGATACTAACTAGCCCTTTATCTGATCTGTCATTTTAAAATATCTTCTCCCAGTCTGGAGGCTGTCTTTTAGTTTTGTTGGCTGTTTCCTTTCCTGTGCGAAAGCTTTTTATCTTGATGAAGTCCCAAGAGTTCACTTTTGCTTTTGTTTCCCTCGCCTTTGGAGACGTGTTCAGCAAGAAGTTGCTGCAGCCGAGGTCAGAGAGGTTGCTGCCTGTGTTCTCTAGGATTTTGATGGACTCCTATCTCACATTTGAATCTGTCATCCTTAATTGAAAATTTTTTAGACATACTAAAAGTACTGATAGCAAACACCCATGCACACAGAATTTTAAATGTTAACATCTTGTCCTATTTGTGCATATTTTATTTCTGAACGAAATAAAACACTCCAGATACAATTGGGATCCTACCCCGCCTTTCTCCAGGGCCATTCTCCCTGCCCTGCAGTAGAGACCCATTTTCTGACCTGAGGGGAACTTTCCCATCCAGGTTTTTCTATTGTTACAGTGTCTGCATGAATTCCTGTGTGATAGTGAGTGTTGTTTTGCGGGCTTCAGATTTTATGGACATGGTTTCATGCTGGATGAACATTTGTGTGATGTGGTTCTTTTCCTGCTCAGCCTGTTTGTGAGCTCTACCCTTGTTGATCCAGATTCCGTTTTATTTTAACCGCTGTATAGTGTTCAGGGGTGTAAATATGGTACTCCTGATCTGTGCACTTTCCCGTGGAGGGGGACATGTGGTGCTTGCCGTTCTTGGATGTTGTAAACGACACGGCAGTGAACATGCTTAGTTGTGTTGTGTCCTCTTGCGCAAAGGTCTCTCTGGCGTGTGGACCGAGGACTAACCGCTGGTAACAGAGGATGAACATTTGTCCCCTCCCTCTCTCCCTCCCTCCCTTCCTTTCTTTACTTGTGCACAAAACTATCCACTGATTCACTACAGTCTCTCATCATTAGCTTCTGTGGGGCCCACTGTTGGGTTATTGATTCTTTCTCTTGCTCTCTTTTAATCATATTTACTAATGCAATAAGCAGTTCAGAATCCATCACTGAAGCATAGTCTAACCTAGATGTAAGCATATATTCCCATCTCCTCCCACCTAAGGAATCATCCTGCTGGAGGCGGAGGGACTTCTTCATTTTCTTTTTAGTGGCTTTAGGTTTCCTGTGGGATCCAAGAGTGGCTACAACCCAGCTGTCAGACGGCCCCGTGGACCCTGCTGTAGGGCTCCCTGTGTATTTTTGGTACAAACCCTGTTTGTGCCAGTTGTCTCTCTTTGCGGCGATCTTCTCTAAACTTCCAATTTTACTAACTATGGCAGAATCGCCCTCCAGTGGCCCCGTAGCCACCCTCCTGGCCTTGTGTGGAAGTTCCCGCCTGCCTCCTGTTGGTACCACTGGACTCCAGTACCACGTGCTTATCCAGAAACAGTGATACAAGCCATTGTCCTTTGATTGTGCATCTTGACGAGTCCCGGAGAGAAGGAGCATCTTCTTACAGGTCTGTAGGCCATCTGGGTTTTCTGTTTCACGAATTGCCCTCCTGTATATTTTGTCCATGGATTTTTTGCTACCTTGTCCATCTTTTTCTTACTGATGTAAAGACATTTTTGTTTGTTGTCTAGTCTGAAAGTTGCATTATCTTCTGTCAGGCTGGGTTTTGTCTTCTAACTTTTCACGGTGCTTTTCATCATAGAAGCATTAAATCTCTGTATAGTTGTTTTTACACACATGTTTGTGATTTGTGTGTATTTTATTGAAGTAAAAGCTGCATAATGTGGAATTTAGCATTTTGAGTCTCCAGTTCTGTGACACTAAGCACATTCACACTGCTGTGTGGCCGTCAGCACCCTTCCCCTGCGGGACCTGCTCACCTCCCACGGCAGCCCCGTCCCCGGTGAACACCGGCCCCACCCTCCCGTCCCAGCTCGGCACCCACCCTTCTACTTCCTGTCTCTATGGTTCTGACTTCCGTAGGCACATTGTGTGAGTGGAGTGATACAGTGTTTGTCCTTTGTGGACTGGCCTCCTGTTTTTTGTCACAGAGCACAATGTCCTCAAGTTTCCTCCATGTTGTAACAAGAGTGAGAACTTCCTCCCTTTTCAAGTGTGAAAAACCTTCCATTAGATTTCTATGTATGTCCATATATCAGTGTAATAGGAAAATCCATGGACAAAATATATGGGAGAGCAGCTCCCAGAACAGAAAACCCAGCTGGCCTACAGACCTGTAAGAAGATGCTCCTTCTCTCCGGGACTTGTCAAGATGCACACTCAAACGATCGTGGTATCATGTCAGTGTTTCTGGACAAGCACGTGGTACTGGAGTCCAGCGGTACCAACGAGGAGGCAGGTGGGGACTTCCACACAAGGCCAGGAGGGTGGCTACGGGGCCACTGGAGAGCGATTCTGCGATCGTGGGGAAAATCAGAGATGCACAGTTTAGAGAAGATCGTCGCAAAGACAGACAACTGGCGCAAACAGGGTTTTACCAAAAATACACAGGAGCCCTTCAGCAGGGTCCACGGGGCCGTCCGATGGCTGTAGAGAGATCAGGCTGTATATGTGTGTCTGCACCTCACATTTAGTTGAGTCGCTTCTCTTTGGCTGTTCTGAACAATGTTGCTCTTAGTTCGGGTATACAGATACCTGGTCAAGTCCCTGTCTTGACTTCTCCTGGGGGTGGAATCCCTGGATCATATTTTTAATTCTCCTGAGCAAGGGCTATGCGGTTTTCCACCGCGGCTGTACCATTTCACATCACCAGTAAGGCATAGCGTTTCTGACTTCTCTGCGCGCTTGCCCACACTTCCCATTTTTTTAAATTTGTTTTGTTTAAAAAAAATTTGTTTTGTTTTGATAACAGGCATCCTAATGAGTATGGAGTGGCTTACCTCACTGTGGCTTTGCGGTGCACTCCCCTAGTGATGGGTGGTGCTGAAGGTCTCCTTCTGTGCTCATTAGACATATGTAGGTCTTCTATGGAGACATGCCTCTTCGGGTCCTTTGCCTGTTTTTGCTTGGGTTTTGTTGGTTGTCATTGTTGAGCTGTAGGAGACCTAAATACATTCGGGTATCAGTCCCTTATCAGACATGTGACTTGCAAATATTTACTCCCATTCCCTGTGTTTCCTTTTCATTCTGTTCCTAGTGTCTTTAATGCACAGAAGTTTTGAATTCTAACAGAGTCTGACTACCTATTGTACTTTTGGTGTCACAGCCAAGAAGTCATTGCGAAACCCAGTTATGAAGCTTTTCTTCTATGGGTTTCTTGGTGTTTCTTGGTGTTTTCAGATATCCTCACCTACACTAGGCTCAGTCGGTTAAGTGTCCAACTCTTTTCTTTCTTTCTTTTTTTTAAGATTATATTAATTTGAGAGAGAGACAGATAGCAGGAGAGAGAGCAGGGGGGGAGAAGAGGGAGAAGCAGACTCCCCGCTGAGCAGAGAGCCCGATGTGGGGCTCGATCCCAGGACCCCGGGATCATGACCTGAGCTGAAGGTAGATGCTTAACCAACTGAGCCCCCCAGGCACCTCACACACAACTCTTGATTTCAGCTCAGGTCTTGATCTCAGGTTTGTGAGTTCAAAGCCTGTGCTGGGCTCCATGCTGGGCATGCAGCCTACTTGAAAAAAAGATATCCTTACCTACAGTAAATTTATGGTACTTTCTTTAAAAATATTTCCTTTATTTTTCACAATGTAGGTTTCTGTTGAGGAGGAACATGTTTTCATGAGTGAAGTGAGAAAGAGATTTAATTTTTTCCTTTTTTTAAAATTTAAATTCAGTTAGACAACATAAGTACATCACTAGTTTTGTTCAACGATTTATCCATTGTGTATAACACCCAGTGCTCATCGCATCACTTGCAAGAGATTTAATATAATTTACTTTTGCGTCGCTGCCTGATTGGAACATCACTTCTTGAGCGACAACTTCTTTATCCACGGACTTGTCATGCTAGCTTTGTTCTTGTGTATGGGAGTGGAGGTACTATTTCTGACATTGTCTCTATTCTCTTTGTTAATATAGCTCCTATTCCTGGGTCAGCGCCCCACTGTTTTCATTCATACAGTGTTATGATAAGTTTTGATATTGGTGTAGTCAGCTCCCCTTTGTGCAGGGAAGACGTAATGCAGTCGGCCAGGGACGGCTCTGCTCTTAAAGGTCTGTGTACGGGGTTGGCCCTCGGCTGATGTTGGGGAACTAGGATTTCGGGAAGGTCCCCACCATTCCCAGAACTGATTGAGTCTAAGGCCAATAAGTTTACATATGTTGTCCCTTCATCTATTTAGGCCTTTCGAATATCATTTGATGAAGCGTGCTAGCATCTTCTGTGAAGTCCAGGGCAGACACGGGCCCCTGCTGCCCCCTCGACCCCAGTGTCCACCACAGCAGACCCTCCAGTCTGTTCCCCCACTTCGTGTCTCAGCTTCCTGCTCCCTCGCTCCCGATTCTGGGATCACCTGCCTAGGTCTTTGGTTCTGCCTGGGGGAAGCCAGACAAAGATCTGCATCTACTCTGATGTCATAGAGACGTAGCCACCGTGTCTTGGGCATTCACGGTGAGCTGGGTGCCGGCGTCACACTGACCGTGCACCAGCTGGGTCACCCTCCCAGAATTCCCGTGATCTCGGGCAGCTGTCACTGATTTTAGAAAGGAGGAAACCAAAGCGTGGAGTCGAAAGCTTCGCTCGGGGTCAGAAGGCAGGGGATCGGCAAAGTCTGGGTTCTAACCCTAACCCAGAGCTCTCTGACTCCAAATCGTTGAGCTGGTCGCCTCCACCCTGATGCCCGAGTCTGGCCCTTCCACTAACTTGTGTGACCTTGGCTGAGACGTGCAGGGCCTCTGACACCTTGGACAGGGCTGGATGATCTCAAAGCCTCTTCCCATGTCATAGGCTACAGCCCCGTGATTCCAGGATGGAACATCCTTCCCAGTGGGCTTGCGTGGAGCCAAGGAGATGGTTGGCCTGTGATTGCCCAGCCCTTGCAGATGACCTCCACCTTGGCTGCCCCCGTCCCTCCGTCCCTCCTGACAGAGGCCGGCGCTCGAGGCTGGAGATCCACAATCGAAGCAGACAGAATGAGCCTGGGAAGAGGGCACGCATTCCCTTGAGAGGCCCAGTGGCACCAGCAGCCTTTTAGCATTGCGGCTCCTGCTCCGGGTGGCTTTTATGCTTTCCTGCAGAGGGGCAGACTTACAATGTGCATAAATTAAGCATGGTTTATTATTTATTGCTAAGCAAAGGCTTAGGAGTGCTGTTTTATATGTCTCTGTTTGCACAGCTTTAGCATCATATAGGCTAAAATTAATTCCACCAGACGGGCTGCTCACAGGCAGAGCCAAGAATTTCCTGGGAAGGACTTTGGTCTGGCTTTGGCAGCGGCTGTACGCAGCGATAAAGCCCTTTCAGACAGCCTCACACGGCCAGGGGCATCCAAGGGTATTGTATTCTTTGGCCCCTGAGGGCTATTTCTTCCTTTTCCAGAAAACTGGGTGTGGAGTATGGGCTTGGAGTCAAGGCTGATCACAGATGGGAAACGGACCCTGGCATTCTCCATCCCCTTGGATAATTTGATCGATGAGGCCAGTGAGAAACAGGTCCGCTATTGCTTGGCTAGCTCCCCTGTGCAGACACCAGACTTTCTGCCCATGAGATGGGTTGTGTGGGTCCTTTGGTTTGCAGAGAACTTTCGAATGCATCATCCTATCTGAGCCTCCCCAGAGCCCTGGGAAGCAGACGAGGTGCTTAATGAGTCCTCCTCATGGAAACAGTCATGGTAAAGCCCAACACTTATTGAGCATTGACATTGTAACAGCCCCCGAAGGAATCACTTTCTGCCCCTGAATGCACTGAGTCACAGATAGACCTGGAGAGGAGAATGAAGTGACTAAAACAGCAGAGAGACAGAGACCTTCCCTGAGCATCCAGTGCACGCCAGCCACCCTCCTCCCCGGAAATTTCACAATCCAGCAATACTGCAAAGTGTGCAGCTTGCCAAACATATTGTGTTAATCTTGTGGTTTGCATAGGCTCTTCCATTTGTCTGGCACTCCATGAAAAATGCCTATTTATCCCTCAAAATCTAGTTCAGGAGGTGTTTCCTCCAGCGTACCCTCTCTGACCTCTCCAGATGAATCCATTGTGCACTCAACAGGCATTACTGGGGAAACTTGAAAATGGGGAAAGGAGCCTTACCAGCACATGAGCTGAGTTTAGTGGCTGCTGAATGGCCTGTGCCTCCCCCAGAGCCACCCCATTCCTCTTATGGGTAGGAGGAGTCTGACTCTATCACCCGGACCCTTCCCGGCTGCCTCCCAGCTGGGTTTTGCAGATGGGTGATATCAGCAGGAGACTCCGGGGCGGGAGAGTGAGGGGTAGGCATCATTCCGCTGGCTCCTTCTGGGTGTGGACTCTTAACTGTTTTTTATTTTCTCTCTTCTAATGTCTTGACCTCTGGGGTCTTCCCAGGACTAGCCATTTCTAGCAGATAGTAGACAACTCACTCATAAGCACACTTTCCAAGTTCAGACCAGCCAATCCAGAGCCCACACCCTCCAAGCACTTGCTTGGTGGGGTTCACGCACTCTGGGCCACTACCCGCCTGGACCGATCACCAGGCACCAGACGACTGGGGACAGCCCCTTTGCCCAGAGCCCACTGAAATGATTCAAAGGAGCCCCAGCCCCAGCATGTTCACCCGCCTCCACCATTCCTCTCCATGGAAACCGCCATCAAGGCGCTTACCCAGTTTCTCCGCTCCCTCTGCTGCCAGACCCACCCTGGTGCTTCCCCAAGTGACAGCCATGGTGCAGGGGGTCCCCTCCTTTCGGGATCTGTGAGTAGAGCAAACGATCTTTCCCATGGTAGTTCTCTCCCGACTACTGGCCCCAGCATACCCACACGATGATAAAACATGTTTTAAACTGTGGTTGCTGTGGGCTTGCTGTTTCCCCCCGTGGGAGTCCCCACCTACCCGTGGTACCCCCCAGCCTGCACGGCAGTGTGGCTCCCGCCCAGCTTTGGCGCTGTCCCTTGCGGGTTATCCAAGTCTCGTCCACACCTTTACATAGTCTTCGTATTGGAGTCTTCTCACTTACATGGTGTGAGAGCTTCTCTTTTTGCCTGGAACCCCATCTGGTCTGTGACCAGGCAAGGAGGACATTTTCGTAGCCAACCATCCCGACAGCCGTGGTGTGTCCAACCTGTTGCACGGCACCTGAACCCATCGGTCTCTAAATGGCCCACGAGCTGCCTGCGCCTCTCTCCACTCCTGCTGGCCTCCCTCCGCCCTGGCAGGTACCGTCTTGGGATGGAGACAAGGACGGCAAAGACAACCTTGGGGAGGAGGCCGACAGCATGGTGGCTGGTAGAAGGGGGCTCACGGATGATAACCGGGTTTCTAATCTCGGGCGGGCAGGGCAGGGAACTTGGGGGAGGGCGCAGGTCAGTTATTTGGGGGGTGTATCAAGTTGGAGGGCCCTGTGGTGTCCGTACGGTCAGTGGGCCAGGGGAGAGAGAAGCGTGGTGTGGAGACCCCTCCAGGGATCGTGCAGAGACAAACCGGAGTGGACCCGTGGAGTCCAGCCTGCCTTTGGCCGCAGGAGCAGGGGGCCTTGGTGGGGGAGCGGGAGAGAGCTCGGAGCAAGATCCAGACGGGCTGAGGGGTCAGGCTGAGAGGGGCCTCTAGATGTGCCAGCCGAAGCGTCCTGTGGCCTGCGGGGCCTGCGGCTTCGTGGTGAGGCGGGAAGAGGGGGATCCGGCGTGCGGCAGGTGACAGTGGAGCGGGAGTGAGTCCTGACCCTGAGCACTCGGGACGTACGTGGACACGACTGTGTGTGAGGAGCTCTGGGCAGGTGACAACCTATGTTCTGTGGGGACAGGGCATGCGAGCAGAGATCTTTTTTTTATTTAAAAAATATAAACATATAAATATATAAAAATGTATATTATATAATATGTAATTATATAATTATAGTATATAAAATTATATAATATATACATATATACATATATAAATAGATTTTATTTGTTTGTTTATTTATTTATTTGTAAGAGAGAGAGAGAGAGAGCGCGCACAAGCAGGGAGAGGTGGAGGGGCAGAGGGAGAAGCAGGCTCCCCGCTGAGCAGAGAGCCCAGTGCGGGACTCGATCTCAGGACCCTGGGATCGTGACCTGGGCCGAAGCCAGCCGCTTCACTGTCTGAGTCACCCAGGGACCCGGGGGCAGAGATCTGAAGGATGAGGCAAAGGTGAGTGTTCGAAGGGGTGAAGAACCACATTCCTGGCAGAGGAAGTGGCGCGGCCCAAGCCAGACGTGGGGGATGTGGGCTCGTTCATGTAGCTGGAAAAAGGCCAGTTCAAAGAGGGAGTTGTTGTGCATGTGCGCGTGCGCGTGTGTGCATGCGTGTGCGTGTGCATGTGTGCACGAACACTCGCATGTAACTGTTCCCCTAGTCTTTCTTTCTTCCTGGCCCGCAGGTGCGGGTGTTGAAGCGATTGCCTCCTTGACTCCCAAGGCCTCACTCCTTATGGCTGGGGAAGCCTGTCTTCTCATCGACACCTTCGCTTTCAGCCTCACAGCCCGCCCGCCCTCCGTGCATGTGGACGTGTGCGTATGTCTTCGTATCTGGATGTCCTTACAGATTGTGTGTTGTCTGTTGGATGTACTTACAGTCTTTCGGAAGAAGTATCGGGTCATGCATCCCATTTTCTTCCTCTTTCCCCTCTCTCGCCCCTTCCCTCCCCCTTGTTTCTCTCTCTCATTTTCCTCTTCCCTCTCTCTCTCCTGCCCCACTCCCCCGACCTGCCCTATGTGTTGAGACGCACCACGTTACTCTGTGGAATTCACCCCCCAGTGACGGCCACCCCGGGGTGTCTCCATCTCCCCGTCCTAGGGTGGTACTTGCAGGGAGTCTGACGAAGGAGGGAGGGAGACGGGAGGCCGGGAGCCCTCCCCCCACGCCCCCAGGCATGGCAGGATGGGGAAGAGGCATTCACGATATGGACGAAGGAGGTGCCCACACTCTATCCCTGTACGGCTTTCTCTAGGGAAAGGGTGAGTGGGTAGATCTGCCCAGGGTTGGAGATGGCCAAGCCCCAGGTGGTGATGGGGAAGGAGCAGATGCCAGCACCTTCCAGAATACCCGCCCATTCCACCGCAGAGATTCCGCGAGCAGGAGGGCTGAGCTGACCGGTTGACCAACCTGCAGGCTCCTTAAGATACTCCTTTCATATTGGCTCAACCTTTATTTGGTGGGGGGGGGGCAGAGAGAAATTTCTTTTTTATTAATAAAAACTGCATGCCTCTCTATGTTCAAAATAAGAGATTTATTATGTGCATTATTATAGGTGATTTTCCAAACCAGACAGCACCTCGGGAGGCATATGAAAGAGTCTAAAATGTAGATAATAAAATAAAGCCCTCGTTTGGTGCACGCAGCCTTGCATAATGCCTCTTTCTGCCTCCAATCTCAGCTGGCTGGGATTTGCAACCCCACACTCCCTGTTATTGGCTGGAGTGAGCCCATGCAGCCTGCAGGGCCTGGTATAGAAATACCTACCAGAGGTGGGGGGGGTCATCCCCGGGGAAAAGCATGGGCTTATTTCCACCCCGGGCAGCCTCACGTTAGCAGGAGAGGGCTTATGCTCCCCCTCCACCAGCTCTGGAAGGCCTTCTGGGCAGAGATCAGCCTTAACGAGCGCTGGGTGGCCGATGTAGGCCAGGGATTTTTTCATGCCCTGTGGATCGGTGCCCGAGGGGGATGCCTGGCCATGCTTCATACACCACGAGAGGTGGCCACGGCAGTCCCCGTGGGACAGCCGGTGGACACCAGGTAACTGGCTGAAAGTCACACAGCTAGTGAGAGATGGGGCTGGGGTTTAAACTCGGTTGACTCCAGGGCTCTGGTGTGCACTGGGCCTCACAGTGTATTATAATTCTAGCTCTTATTTTCTCTGTTCTGATGCTTTTACCACTGGGGCCTGGCTGACCCAGGAAGGGCAGTGCCTCCCAGGACTGGCTGATGCCTGCATATAGTAGACAACTCACTCCTGAGAGCTCTTCTAACTCCTGACCAGCCAATCCAGAGCCCAGAGCAGCAGCCTCCTCTTCCGTTCAGTTCCCACGCTCTGGGTCACGACCCCCACCCCCACCCCACCCCCACCCCGGTCTCCTAATCATTCCAGGGCCGGGCCCCAGACAACTGCGGACAGAGTCTGTGTCCCGGAGCCCCCGAAATTATTCAAAGTGACCTGTCCTGAGCCCACTCACCCTGCCCTGTTCCTTCCCATGGACACCTCCGTAAAGGTGCATCCCTTCCCCTGCCACGCATCCCTCCCACTCCCCCTGTACCCCCTCTCCGGCCGACCCTGAGCTTCTTCGTGGGGCCCTGAGTGGCACAGCACACGGTACANCGTCCCTCC
>LNAC01000189.1:1037560-1051425 GCA_002007465.1 Ailurus styani
CCCCCCCCCCCGCTCTCCTAATCATTCCAGGGCCAGGCCCCAGACAACTGCGGACAGAGTCTGTGTCCCGGAGCCCCCGAAATTATTCAAAGTGACCTGTCCTGAGCCCACTCACCCTGCCCTGTTCCTTCCCATGGACACCTCCGTAAAGGTGCATCCCTTCCCCTGCCACGCATCCCTCCCACTCCCCCTGTACCCCCTCTCCGGCCGACCCTGAGCTTCTTCGTGGGGCCCTGAGTGGCACAGCACACGGTACATTTCTGGAGATCTGTGAGTATAAAATTTCTTTGGTCTTGACAGCCATGTCTGTGCCCGCCTGTCCTGATTACAGACCTGATTACGACAGGATTCCTGATTACGCATGGATTCCTGAACAACCAGTAGCTCCCCACGGCCGGGTGCCCAGCCTGGGGATTTCTGTGTATGTAATCACATACAGGACAATGCCACGCGGTCATTTCCGTGAGTCCAGCCACCCCTCGCTACCCCATTTCACCCGCAGGGAGGTCGGACAGCAGAGAGAGTGGGTAACTCGTCCGAGCACATCAGCGGCAGAGGAGGGAACCCAGTCAGCTCCCGGGAACCCCCTGAATCTCTGATGACCAGACCCGGGCAGCATCCCCCCTGCAGCACGTCCTGGCGTCTGACCCAGAGCCGCGGGCCGACGTCCCCCTAATCCCGCCGGCGACCCATCGCGCGTTCGCTCTTCCCCCGGCGATCGGTCTCGGCCGCCGCCTCCGGCCGGGCGGCCCGCGGGTGGGACAGCGACGACTCCGGTGCGGTCCTCGTCCCCGGCTGCCGGGCCTGGTGGGCCGGGACGGCGGACCGAAGCTCATGCGTTTTCACTCCTTCTTGAGGGAAACACATTCCGTCCATCGTGTTGCTTCTGTTTGCCGGAAGGAGCAGCGACGGGCTCCACCCAGAACAGCTTCGAAGGGCTTTGCTCCTCTGAAAGACAGGTTCGGCGGTCATTTATTTGTTCCTAGCCGTCCCACTTATTTATTTTTATAAACAATTTTTAAGGATTTGATTTATTTGAGAGAGAGCTCGCGTGGGCACAAGCAGGGGGAGCGGCGGAGGGAGGGGGAGACCCCGGCTCCCCCCCGAGCCCCGAGCCGCTCGCCCTCCTGACTTTCCTGTCTGGGTCCCAGGTCTCACCTGATGTGCCCTCGTCCTCCTCTGTCCTGCAGCCTCGAGGTCTGCCGGCTGCTGGCGGGGCCTGGCGGTCGCCTTTCCCCGGGGAGACCTGGAAAGAGACCCCGCGATGAGCCGTGGTCTGGCTCCGGCGCCCCAGGCGGCGGCGGGCAGCGCGCAAGCACCCCCACTGCAGGCCAGGGAAGCGCAGACTCTGGGGGGTGGTCAGGCCTCCGCACCGGGCGTCCCTCCGCCCAGGACAGGGCCACAGGTGCTGATGTCTTGGAAGCAGAGGCCCTTTGCGGCTTCCTTTAGTGCTGCCCACGGTTGAAGGGCTCTTGCAAATGAGGACACGCCTCTTGCTCCTGAGGCCGTCCAACCCGCGCTCGAAACCATCGCCAAATACCAGCACCTGAGCGTCCACCTGTAGGGACGTGGTTAGAAAAGGTTCTGTCACGGCCCTGCTGCCATTTCTGGTGCCGCACAGAGCAGTAACTCCCGGGAAGTTGTGCGTCACAGTGACCGAGTTGAAAAAGAACTTGTAAAGCGTGGTATGCGTTGCCATCCCATTTGGCATATTTTTTTAAAAGATTTATTTGTGTGTTTATTTCAGGGAGCGGGAACGCAGGGAGGAGGGGCAGAGGAGTGTGGGAGAGAGTCTTAGGCAGACCCCACATTGAGGGTGAAGCCCAACGCAGGGCTCGATCTCAGGACCCTGTGATCACAACCTGAGCGGAAATGAAGAGTCGGACGCTGAACATTTTACACCACCTAGGCGCCCCATCTGGTGTCCTTTCTGGAAATATATGCAACTGGGGGGCTGTAGATTGGGATCAGGTGATCTTAATTGTCCTTGGGCTCAACTGTGATCCTCTCTGTTTCTGTAAGAACAGAAACAAAAACCTTTTTGCTCGAAGCAGTCTCTCCCCGGTTTCTACCAAGGCCGCGTCCTCGGGCGCACAGAGGGCCCGGAAGAAGTGAGATGTGGGGACTAAATAGGACCATCTTGGGAGCTGGAGATCTGATTGCTCCTGTTTCCCTCCTGCTGCGGGGAGCCCTGAGGTGGCACCCTGGGGCGGGGAGCCGTCCAGGTCATGGCCTCTGCAGTAGAAGTTTATCTGCAAAATAGAAAGAACGATCTCCACGGTCCTAGTTCGAGAACCGCGTGGCTTTCTGCACATGAAGCCCGCAGCCTGGTGCATAGTACGTGCTCAGTAAAAGCCAGGTCGGGTTCAGTGTAATCAGGGCTTTTCGGCAGACTCTCATCCTGCCTCTCTCCTTTGTCTACTCAGTTTCCTTCTGTCTGCCCCTTGCTCTCCTGTCACTTCTTCCTTGCCCCCATCACCCCTCCTGGGTCTCACTTTCTGGGCAGGAAGGGAGCAACCCCCTGTTGTCGAGGCTTCACCATCTTCCCAGAGCTGCTTTCCACCAATGTGACCGCACCGAAGCCTTTGAACTTCCCCGTGAGATACACAGGGCCGTGCCCCTTTTACAGAAGAGCAAACTGAGGCCCTACCGGAGGATCTGCCCATTGGGGTTCATTTTGGGGGTCTGTCTTCAGTGAAAGCACTGGGGGTCAGGGCTGTGGGCACTGTACCCCGAGCACGGCCACGGGAGGCACGGACTGCTGTGGCCTTGGCCTTGGGGGAGGTGTCTAGTCTGGTGAAGCCAAAGGCCAGCAGGAGCCATGGCGGGGCGGGGGAGGGGCAAGGTCAGACTGGTTGGACCTCAATGGCAGGGTCTGATGCCCACGTTCGGGTGGGAGCATGGCACCCCTGCTCAGGGAGCAACTTCCCCCAGCCTGCATTTCTCCTCCAGAACCACGGACGACAAGGGTTCCCGCCCACCGGCAGCTGTGAAGGTCACAGGAGAAGACCTGCTCGAGGCATTTAGCAGGAGAGATCAGCCGTGTGGCGAGATCAGGGTGCTGGGGACCTGGAGGCCGTGTGACTGTGCCTGGCACAGGGCCGCCCCCGGGGGCCTCGCTGGGAACGACGACCCTGCCCCCGCCTTTCTCGCCTGACATTCTGGACTCCGCGTGGGAGGGAAACACGTGGGCTCGGGGGCTTCGCAGCAAGCTCTCCCCAGCCCCCCAGACCATCGGCCGCCCCCTTTCTTACCAGGACCCCTGAAAACCCAGCCGCGTTTTTCCTTTGCTCTTGATGAACCAATAACCTCGCAAATTTGAAAATAAAATGTCTACGGCCGCACAGCCAGCTAAGGCTGCATGGCTTTGCAGACATTATAAAACATCAAATTAGATGGAAAATTGCCCGGGGACCCTGTAAACGAAAATTACTCTTTTTATAGGGGGAAAAAATGACCCTTATAATAGCAACAAACAATTCTGGGCTCTTCCTTTTATTAGCCGGCTCACATGGTGAATGGTATTCGCTCATTCCACCGCCCTGGCCCCAGCCAAAGGTTTTTACAACATTTTGCTTTGCACATTTTCACAGCATTATAACATGAAAAATAAGGCTCTGCCTGTGTCTTTGGTTCCTGTCAAGTGAGGACTTTCTTGCATCCCCCAAAGTTTTAGCCTCCTGACTGGTACTGGCTGGATCCAGCCTCGGTGTGGGACAGTGGGAAGAGCACTGGGTGGGGAAAGAGAGGATGAGGTCTGCTGTGTGATTTCAACCTGGTTGCTTGACCTCTCTGGGCCACACTCTCTTCCTCTGTGAAAGGAAGGGTTTGGGCGGGATCAGGGACACTCAGTGTCCCTCGGTGCTGGCCTGGCGATGTCGACGTCAGATGGCCTCTGCAGAGTCAAGCCAGGGCCTGGGTCCACCCGTGAATGCACACTTTCCAACATTAAAATTTACAATATTTTTTCCCGGCTCCTAAAAATGTCTTGGGAATAAGGCAAGGAAGGAAAATGCTGTTGGACCTAGCATAGTGGTTCTCAACCAGAGGATGATTTTGCCCCCCAGGGACACGTGGCAAGGTCTGGAGACATTTTTGATTGTCACGACTGGGTGGCCCTCTGGTGATGCCCCAGCATGGAGAGGGTCCAGGCTGGGGAGATTGCTAAACACCTCACACTGCCCAGGAGGGTCCCCAGGGTCTGCCCAGGAGGGTTAACTGGTCCCCAACATGCCCGTGCCCAGGCTGGCCTGCCCCACACCGAGGACACGAACAGGCCGTGGACACCGGCCGCCATGGCTGGTCCCCACCAGTGGCCTGACTCCCCATGATGCAAAGCAGCGCCCTGGGGACCCTGGACTTCTGGCTATCCCTGCCATGCGTCACCAGGCTCAGAGCGTGCCTCTACCCTCCAGGATGTGCGTGTGCAGCCTGACTTTGGGGTGACAGCACTGATGCCGGGGGGTCGCGTGCTGTGAATCAAGTGGGGAGCCCAGTGACGAAGACAGAATGCGGCATCGCAAGCTGATTTTAAGGCATCTCAGCTCCACCCCCTGCTCACTTTGGACACAGTGAGGACAAACTTCAGCTTCAGTGGAAGCAAAAACCCACACTCAACATCTCCATATCCACTTCTTTCTCGCAGGTAAGAGGACACAAATTGACCTGTGAAAAAAAATGAGAAGTGGGACCTGATGAAGTGGCGTGACCCCCTCCCCAGGCATCTGGGGTCTGGGGTCTGGGATCCAGCAGGTGGGGGCAAAGAAGCTGTCCTAGCCTGTGCAAGCCCGCGCTGCTCTCTGACCCTCTGTTTCCCAGTCTGTAAAAGGGGCAAGCGGACGCAGGCTCCCCCAACCTTGCAGCCCTAACAGTTTAGGATGTTTCCTGATGCAGAGCATGGATCAAGCCCCCAGGGAGGGCACACCCTCCCCGGTCCTCCCCATGTCCACTCATGTCTGCCTTTCTTGGGTCATGCGAGTCACAGATTTGTTGATCTGTGGTCTGGGAAGAATGCCCGAGGAGTGCCTTGCCCAACTTCAAATATAGAAATGCCCTCTACTTTCTTCCTGAGAGTTGACGTCTTGTCTCTTCTTGACTACTCCAGGGACGGGGAGATCACCCCATGCCCAGACCAGTCATTTTCTCTGCTGGACAGCTCTGACTGGGGGAACGGTCCTTTAGAACAAGTCAAACATTGTTCCCTGCAACTTCTATTTCTGCCTTTTAACTTTTTGTTTTGGCAGCGACCAGAAAAAAGCTAATAATCACACCAACCCCCAAATGGCAGTGAAGTACATAGCCACAAAGAGCTCTTGTCCATTCTGTTCTGAGTTTTCTCATTTTTGGGTTGAACACTCCCATATCCTACATCTGACTCTCCTAGCAGCTGAAAATGTGAGTGTGTGTTGGAAGGCCCTTCCTCTGGGTTGGGGCACATGCTGGGACACGTTCCCTACCTGTACACAGTGGATATCACCTCCCTCATTCTGGCCATTCTACCCCTGTTGATGTGGCCCGTGGTGGCACTAGCTTTCAAGTCAGTACCATTCTATGCATTTACGCTGATATTGGTGAGGGCCTCTGGATTATTTTCTAATCCAGAATAAAACAGGTTTTCATGGGCTTGAATCATATTAGTGGCTAACAATCGAAAAAGCTATGGGGAAATGTTACAGAAAAAAAGTCATTTGGGGACATAGACTCTATGCTACCCATTCCGGTCATCTTGCCTTATAAGACCCAAGAATTAACCCCATCCCCTCAGGGCCCCTCTACTTAATGACCCAATCAGTTGCCTTCATATACCTCTACCTGTCACTGACTCTCCAGCGCCCCCTGCTGCCTCCTTGGAGCAGCCTCCGGGGTTGGGGGGGGTTCCTTCTTGCCTCCAGTCCTGGCCCCTCCTCCTCCACACAGCAGCCAGTGTGATCTTTCTAGAACACAAGTGTGGTCAGACATCTCCGGTAATGTGATTTATAACGAAAAATATGGGGCGCCTGGGTGGCTCAGTGGGTTAAAGCCTCTGCTTTCGGCTCAGGTCATGATCTCAGGGTCCTGGGATCGAGGCCCGCATCGGGCTCCCTGCTCAGCGGGGAGCCTGCTTCTCCCTCTCTCTGCCTCCTTGTGATCTCTCTCCCTCTGTGAAATAAATAAATAAAATCTTAAAAAAAAAATATAACGAAAAATATACTTGGTCTTCATCCCAGTTTCTGGTGCAGAGCTCCTAAAACTCTTAATTTCTAAAGTGATGAGAGCCTCAAAAGTACCTTTTGTTATGTTAATGAGGCGAGGTTTGGAAAGCCCCTAAGGGTGGGGGCTGGTTGCTGGTGGAACCAGCTCTGGGAAGGAAGGGTTGGAATGTTCAGTCCCATTTAATATGACCTCCAGGGAGGGGAAAGGGCTGGGGACTGAGTTCCATGGCCAATGGCCAGTAATCTAATCAGCCATTCCTATGGAATGAAGCCTCCACAACCCCCCCACAGAGGATGGGGATCGGAGAGCTTCCAGGTTGGTGACGTGGAAGATTCTGGGAGAGTGACGGTGGGTAGAAGGCAGGGAAGCCCCAGTGCCTCTGCATGCCTTTCCCCGTGTGTCTCTTTCATCTGGTGGTTCTGAGTTCTAGCGCTTTATGATAAACCAGTAATCTCGTGAGTAGGTTGGTCCCCTGTGTCCCCTGCTCTAACCAGGTAACCGAACCCAAGGAGGAGGTCATGGGGACCACTGATCTATAGCCAGTCGGTCAGAAGGCACAGGTGACAATCTGGACTGTCAATTGGCATCTGAAGAGGGGACAGTCTCTGGGCCTGAGCCCTGACCGTGTGGGGTCTGACGCCGTGTCCAGGTGGATGGTGTCGGAACTGAGCTGAACCGGAGGACACGCGGCTGGTGTGCAGAATTGCTCGGTGGTGTATGGGCGGGCTGGGGGGGACCGATATGTCATCACTGGTGTCAGAACCATACCTCCCCGCTTCAAACTCTCCCTTGGCACCCCCACCCCCAAGTCCTGTAGGATGAGACCTGCTCTCTTTAATTCAGTGTTCAAAGCCCTTCACCAAGTGGCATGATCGATTTCCTTCTTCTCTCTCTTGGGTTCCCTGGAATCCACCCTCTCTGTCCCGGGCACGGGGGGCTGGGCTGCTCCCTGCACATCTGATGTTTGCCTCCCGTGGCATCTGTACGCACTACTCCCTGAACCTGCACACCCGCCTCACCTGACTCCTGCTTATTTCAAAGCCTACTTTCTATGTCTGTCTCCTCCTCTCAGGAGCCCTCCTGATGAACACTGAGATAGGCACCTCTGTGCCCCTCTGTGGTCAGGACACCCCTCTCTCAGCGTCGTCTCCCTTTCTAGGTCAGCTCAGAGCAACAGTACTAGGAGATCGCATTTGGCCTGCCAAGGACTAGCCAATTTTCTACGAAGCAAAACCCTGCTCACTCATTTGTTTATTTATTCACCAGATATTTACAGAATTCCTGCAACAAGGTCATGTTACAGTAGAGGCTGGGGACACAGCAGTGAGCAAAGCAGACAGAAGTCCCTGTCCCCGTGGGGCTGACCCTCTAATGGGGGGTGTGTGTGCGGACATTCAGTGAAGTGAATTTGTAAAATGCATGACGTCATGGCTTGTCCCAGGACAGGAAGTGGCCAGAGCAGACTGGGTGGTGGGAGAGAAGTGAGCGAGGAGGTTCCAGAGGGGATGGCCCAGATCTTGCAGGATCTTGGGGGTCATGGTTGACACTTTGGCTTTTACTCTAAGCGGCACCAAACATCACTGGAGGGCAGTGAGTGAAGGCCTTGTAAGATCAGGTCACCTTTCCAGCAAGGACTCCTGGGGCTGCGAGAGGTAAAAGAGGCTGGGGATGGGGCTGGGGGGGCTGGGGGCAAAGCAGGGAGCAGGGAGACCAAAGCGGCATGCTAGTGGCTTGGTGTAGGATGGCAGTGGTGGGCAGGGCGAGAAGGGGCTGCATTCAGGGTGTAGGTGGTCATGCACTTAGGAGGACGTTTTACTTTTAGCCCAATCTTAGTGATGCAGAAATGGAAACCCGGAAATGTGAAGAAATGTGCCCAAGATCACATAGCTAAAGGTACTTCACTGTGGGACCCAGAGAGTCCGCGCATCCGTCCTCCTTGGGCCTGAGATTCCTGGGGTGGGGCACATCTGAACCTGGGCCCCACACTGAGGTTCCCCTCGCGGCAGGGACTCAGCGCGTTCAACGTGAATTTCTGCCCAGTGGCCACTAGAGGGCAGCGGTGCCCTTCCCTCCGCACAAAGTCTCCAGGCGCTGCTTCAACCACAGAGCGCGCCCTGTCTGGTCCCAGGTCCAGGTTGGGAGATTAGGGACCCAACTAGTGACCACACTTCCGTTAACCGCAACCCCCTGCCCGAGCCGGGAGCAAAGAACGCCCTTGAGGACCCTGAAGGAGATTGCGCAGGATCAGCAAGAGCTGCATCCGTGGGCCTCCGTGAGGCCCCTCATCATCGCTGAGAAAGTGATGCCAGGACTCGCCCAGGTCACCCAGGAACGGAGACCAGAATGGCTGTTCAGTTCTCTGGGACATGCTCCAGCCCTTCTCCCAGGTGACCCCGTCCCACGTGTGACCCCGGGGGCACATAGCCGACATGGGGAGGCAGGGGTCAGGGGTCGTATAGGGGCATGGGGTGGTCAGATCAGAGGAGGTCCCTGTGGCTGTGGGTGGGGCTCGCAGGCTGGAGGGGGCCGGTCAGGAGGCGGTCAGCTGGGGCAGCCTGCTGGCCCGGCGCTGGTCTGTTTTATTTGGTCCACAGACCGGAGAACAGTAATTATGGAAGGCAAGCACCGTTGCTTCTCACTTCGGTTGTTGGTGGCATGAATGAGTGTGGATAGATTTTCCGGCATCTACATACCACTGCAACTCGACCTTTGAGAATCCGCGGTCGCTTTACAAAGGGCACATGGATGCTTGTTTCCAAAATCCCTGCATAAATATTTGCTCAGCCAGCCGAGAGAGCCTTGCTTGCCTGTGTTCGTCTGTTTATAATTAATTACATTCGGCAGGGTTTCCCCTCCACAGCCCAGCCCCAGGCCAGTTTCCAGGATGCCAGCTCTCCTGTTGATGGCCAGTACATGAAGGCAAAGCTTCTGGTCTTTTCCATAGAGCATCGGCTCTCTCTGACTCGTTCCTTGGGGGGTGCCTGGGCCCCACCCTGCTCTCCAGCCCCCACCTCCCTGCTTCCTTGAAGCATCTTAGTGATGGAAGCTGCTGACATTCCCTAAAGTGTCACTGACGTCACACTGCGTACCAGCCTCTTTACAAGCGTTCTCCATCCAATCACTCCTTCAGCGTGACTCTTGGTGCAACCCTATTCAGGAGGGCTTATTATTAGCCCAATTTGACAGATGTGGAAACTGAGGCCAAGAGATGCTTGCTTATAAGGGAAGGATTTAAGGTGTGAACCCAGGAGCCTGGCTTGAGAGGTTATCTTCTTAACCCGTGTGTCGTATTCAGTCCTGCCCAAAGCCCTCTGATCGTGTCCAGGACTCTCCAGGAGGGGTGGGTCCTGCCCGTGCCTCTAGCTGCTCTCTCCCCCATGCCCTCCTTCCAGTTCTTTCCTTGTCTGACAACAGAAGCTGTCTTTCAGTTTCCCTCTTAGACCCTCGACTCCAGGGGTCTTTCTGATCTCAGGGCCCCTTGCTGGTAACGAGGCAGTTCTCAGTTTGCACCTGGGGTTCATCCACGTGGAAAGAAGGAAGGCTCTTCATCCCTGCTCTTGGCTATGCATCGGCCCCACTTTGCTTCTGTGCACAAACGGGCCTTGCCCTGTCTTCCCAAAGCCGGACACCTGCCCTCTTCTTCCCCGCTCCAGGTCCTGCATCTTGCTGGAGCCCAGTCCGTGGGTTTATCCAATTTGCTTGTCCTGGCCAGAGGAGCGATCAGAGGTTGAGTTGACAGCAGCTAGCGCATTTCCCGTGGTATCCTGTTAAGGATCCCCGTTTCCTTTGGAGAAGTGTCCGTTCATATCTTATGCCCTTTTTTTTGACATGATTACCTGTTTTTTGGGTGTTGAGCTTGAGAAGTTCTTTATAGATCTTGGATATCATCCCTTTGTCTGTAGCGTCATTTGTGAATATCTTCTGCCAGAAGACATATAAATGGCCAACAGACACATGAAAAAATGGTCATCATCACTAGCCATCAGGGAAACTCAAATCAAAACCACATTGAGATACCACCTTACACCAGTTAGAATGGCCAAGGTCGACAGGACAGGAAACAACAAGTGTTGGAGAGGATGTGGAGAAAGGGGAACCCTCTTTCACTGTTGGTGGGAATGCAAGTTGGTGTAGACACTTTGGAAGATAGTGTGGAGATTCCTCAAAAAATTAAAAATAGAGCTACCCTATGACCCTGCAATTGCACTACTGGGTATTTACCCCAAAGATACAGATGTAGTGAAAAGAAGGGTCATATGTACCCCAGTGTTCATAGCAGCAATGTCCACAATCACCAAACTGTGGAAAGAGCCAAGATGCCCTTCAACAGACGAATGGATAAAGAAGATGTGGTCCATGTATACAATGGAATATTACACAGCCATCAGAAAGGATGAATACCCAGCTTTTATCAACATGGACGGGTCCGGAGGAGATTATGCTGAGTGAAATAAGTCAAGCAGAAAAAGTCAGTTATCATATGGTTTCACTTACTTGTGGAGCATAAGGAATAAAATGGAGGACTTTAGGAGAAGGAAAGGAAAGTGAATTGGGGTAAATCGAAAGGGGAGACAAGCCATGAGAGACTGTGGACTCTGAGAAACAAACTGAGGGTTATGGAGGGGAGGGGGTAGGGGGATGGGTGAGCCTGGAGGTGGGTATTAAGGAGGGCATGTATTGCATGGAGCACTGGTTCCCCCTGTACTCCACCCCCCACCCTGGGTGTGGTAGGATTTAACCATTTCACTCCCCCAGCGGGAGCCACAAAAGAACTTGGTTGTAAAACGGGATCTTGCAACATGCATGCGGGAGGGTGAGGATGATTCTACCCCGCCGGGAGCCCCAAGGTGCAGGTGGATGAGCATCCTGGGGTTGGAGGCCTGGCCTGAGGCCGCTTTTGCCTTCAGGGAAGCTGACTGCACTTTCCAAAGGCTGCGTTTTGTCTATTTAGGAGGGGGGAAATCGCTTTCGTTCTGAATACATCTCGGGTTGTTTGAAACAAGATGGAACATGGAGCGATGTGTCCAGCTGGGCTCCTAAACTGCACAGCATCAGAGGGCACAAAGGCTAGGGCTACTCCCGGGACCGAGGTGGCACCAGCAAGGGGCGGGCTGCTCCTTCTCCGGGCAATCCGTTGGCCGTGCCCAGGCGGTGAAGGGGACACTTGTTCCTGGGGCCCAGTCTCCTTGGAGGAAGCACAACTTGGGGCCAGAGATAAGCAGAGGCTGTAAGCACACCCTCCGTGGCTTGTACTCACAGTCCTCTGGGGAGCCCCTCGCGCCTTTATGGTGTCTGGGCTCCACCCCCACTCCCCCACCCCATGGCAGGCTGCAGCCCCAGAGGCCCGGCCAGATGTGTGGGAGGCTTATTCATGGTTTCAGGGGTCTGCAAGGCCCATAAGAGGGAACGGAGGCCTCACCGCTGCTGGTGGCTGCAGAGGGCCGGGCACTGCTTCCCTGGCAACTCTCTCTCAACCTGGTGGTGACTTGTCCCCAAAACAGCGCTTATAATTCACCCTCGTGGTTCGATGGTTCCTGATAAGTTTTCCAGCATCAAAACTACCCATGGAAATTAATTTTCTTTGCTAAATGTATGCCATAACCATCTGCCTTCCAGAAAACGAGTTGCTGCATATGACTAATTTTACAGTAATGATTCCTTAATTGTCTCCTCACTTTTAATCAAAACGAGAGCGTTTATTTCCTATGAAATATGTTGTGCAAAGGTGTAAACTTGCTGAATCATTTCAGAACCTCCTGTTTGAAACCGAACGAGGGTGAACGAGGTGTGGGAGGGACAGAGAGCAGGTGGGAAGTCGGTGGGGCGAGGTCTGGGAGACCCAGAGTGCACGGGGCAGGGGGTTCAGAGGGACTGGCCTAGAGATGTGGGCTTACGAGTGGAGGGCCATGGGAAGAGGAAGGAAGAGGAAAGGGAGGCTGACTCTGCCAGGTGGGAATATACTGTTGAGTCTCTGGGCGGGAGCAGAGAATCCTCACCGCAGGTGATTGAAGATGCCAACCCAAAGGGAACACACAGAATGAAAAAAATCTGAAACAGGATCTACAGATTGCCAGAGGGACGTTTGAAGAGATGGCAGAACCAGCAAAGATGCCATGAACGTCATTTCTGAGCCTGAGACCCTTCTATCTTTATTTTTCCCCCTTTTCTTGGGGAGCACCTAGGATCACCAGGCTGAGGTGCCATAAGGATGTCAGGTAACATTCTCCCATTACGAGGCCTGGAGGTGGGTCTCCCCTGCCCCTTGTCCTCCTACAGGCAGAGTGCAAGCCCCGAAAAGGCCCCCCAAAGAGTCTTTCCAGTTAATCGTGCAATCTATGGAGAGAGCAGTGGGCTTAGGGTCTGGAACCCTCAGTTTGAGTTGCAATGTTGCCTCTCCTTGGCTGGGCTGCCTTTGGCAAATGACTGAACCTCTCTGAGCATTACTTTCTCCCCAAAGCTCTCTCTGGCTCTCTGTGAAATCAAAAAGTTCAGCTCTTCTCTCTGCAGAAAGAAACGATACTGTATGTTAGAAAGTGGGGAAAAGGTAATAATTGAATAATAATTGTATCATTTATTGGAGGGTGGTTTCCGTTATTCCAATGAATGAGATTATTATTTTACTGTTTTAGGTCCTGGAATATTTGAAACACACGGAAAAAGGCAGAGAATGATAAATAAGCACCATGGCCCCACCACCCAGATCCGGTAAATGTTAACATTTTTGTCCTACCCTCAAGTTTTGTTTTTTTTTAATCAAATGTTACTGATGAAGTTGAAATCCTGTTTCCCTTCCAGTGCTTTTCCACCCTCCTACTCTCCAGAAGTAACTATTCGCATGCTTGTGATGTGTTTCCAGTCCATTTTCCTATGCTTCTGAGAAGTGAAAAATCTGAAAAAGAGACCAATATTGTAAGAGACATATACGTTTGCATCTTGTTTTCTTTCTTTTCTTAAAAAAGATTTTATTTATTTATATGACAGAGAGAGGGATCACAAGTAGGCAGAGAGGCAGGCAGAGAGAGAGAGGAGAAAGCAGGCTCCCTGCTGAGCAGAGAGCCCGATGCGGGCCTCGATCCCAGGACCCTGAGATCATGACCTGAGATGAAGGCAGAGGCTTTAACCCACTGAGCCACCCAGGTGCCCTGCACCTTGTTTTCTTATTAGACAATGCTTTTTTTTTTTTGCAATCAATGCATGTTAAATCACAGGCATTTGATTTACCGCCTTTAGTGTTGTAGAGTATTTCATGGGATGAAAATGTCAGAGTTTATTCATTTTTCTGAGAGATGTTCCGAATGTTTCTTTCTTTCTTTCTTTCTTTCTTTCTTTCTTTCTTTCTTTCTTTCTTTCTTTCTTTCTTTCTTTCTTTCTTTCTTTCTTTCTTTTTCATCATCATAGCCAATAATGAGGCAGCAATGAACACCCTTGCTTCATCTCCATGTGAGAGCTTGCCTGACATATGTCCCCAGAAATGAAATAGCTCTACCAAATATGATAAAACTACTCTCTAGTAAAAATGTTATCAGTTTACAGGTCTGAAAGCAGCTCAGGAGAGTTCCTGGCTCTCCCGTGCTTCTCCTTATCCACACCCAGTGGGTGGCATTATGAGACTTTGTCTTTTTCTATTTGGTGGGTATATAATTGTATCACGCTGAAGTGGTTTTTTTTTTTGT
>LNAC01000189.1:1051772-1078315 GCA_002007465.1 Ailurus styani
ACCACATCTTCTTTATCCATTCATCTGTTGATGGACATCTAGGTTCTTTCCATAGTTTGGCTATTGTGGACATTGCTGCTATAAACATTCGGGTGCACGTGCCCCTGAGGATCACTACCTTTGTATCTTTAGGGTAAATACCCAGTAGTGCGATTGCTGGGTCGTATGGTAGCTCCATTTTCAACTTTTTGAGGAACCTCCACACTGTTTTCCAGAGTGGCTGCACCAGCTTGCATTCCCACCAACAGTCACACTGAAGTTTTAATGTCCCTCTCTGGTTGGTAGACTCATCAGCATCTTTCCATACAGTTAAACAGTCACTGTGATTTTCTCTTCCTGACTACGCAGTTCTCGTTCTGCCCCTTTCTCTCTCACTTTATCATCAATTTCCAGACAATTCAGACAGGAATCATTGTCAGTCAACACATTGTGCTTCCCACGTAAGGGGGTTTTCTTTAGCTTTGTTTACTGTGTCTGTTGAAGCCTTACACTATATTTACTCATGTTTTTTCTTATCGGAGGCACTCTTTGGGTCTTGTTTAAGAAATTTTCCCTTATCCTCATAACATGAAAACATTCCGCCATGTGTTCTACCAAATATTTGAAAATATTGCTTTACTTATTAAGTCTGTCAGCCCTCTCAAATTTATTTTTGATGATGGTATAAGGCGGAGATCAAATTTCCATTTTTTCTAAGTGGATGGCCAGTCATCCTGCACATTTTATTGTGTTGTCTATTACTTTTCCACTGTGTTCTCTGCAGTTTATCTAATTTCCATGAGTTTGTTTTGGGTTGTCTGTTCTCTGTTCCACTGGTTACTTTTTTTAATTTCTACATCAACACCCCAGTACATTAATTTCTATGACTTTCTAATGAGTCTTGATACTTGCTAGAGAAATTCTCCTGCCTCTTTGTTCTTCTTTTCAAAATTGATTGACCTTTTATATTTTTCTATAAATTTTAGGCTAATCATATCAAGATCCATCCTGCTGGGATGTTCACTGGATATGACCAACTTATGTTAATTTAAGATTCATAAACATAGCTTATCTCTCTATTTATATATGCTTGTATGTCCTTGAATAAAGCTGTATAATTTTCTCTATAATGTTGTAAACTAAAAAAAAAAAAAAAGTTTACAGTCCGGAGGTCTTATTTCTTTTTTATAAGACCTATCCTGCTATGAACTCATAGGGAAAGGGTTCCCACAGCCCAGGCTCCTTCCCACGGCTTCTGAGCTTCTCTGGGTAGAGCAGGCTGGTCCTCCAGGTGAACCCGCATACCTTTCTCTTTGGCTTCCTTCTTTTTCAGATCATTGTCTTTCATGTGCTTCAGGAAACTGTCTCGGCTCTTGGGGGCTTAATATACTTAATACATATATTAGTTCTCATGGCAAGAATCTTGCCCTCCACTTGTTTGTTTACATTACCAACATCATGTGAGGTGACACGGGGGGTTCTTCCAGTTTCACCGTGGTGACCTCTGTGGGTCACTCTGTTTGGAACAGAGCCCGTTGCCTCGATGAGCTCAGCATCACCTTCCTTGTAGATTCACATGAATGTGGCCAAAGGCACAACTCCATGTTTCCTGAAAGGTCCAGAGAATACACAGGAGGACCTCTCCTCTTCCCTTTGTGTTGGTCGTTTTGGCCACTTAGTGGTGGTTCCGGCCAAAAGGGAGTTTACAAACACGGTGTCTTATATTTGTACCTTATAGTTTTGCTGTTATTGTAAATGGAGTTAGTTTTTAAATTGCATTTGCAGTATTTATTTATTTATCATTTTTTCAGGGATCCAAGATTCATTGTGTATGCACCACACCCAGTGCTCCATGCAATACGTGCCCTCCTTAATACCCACCACCAGACTCACCCCATTTTTTGATGTTTTACGTGAATGCTATTTATTTGTATTCTTTATTAATTATTGACAAAATTATGTGTGTCTGTGTTTCTAAAGAGTGACAAAATATTGAACCATTAGAAACCCATCAGTAAAGACAATATGATATAAATATATATACATATATATACATACACATACACATACATACACACACAATAGAATATTACTCAGCCATCAAAAAAGATGAATACTCACCATTTACATCGACGTGGATGGAACAGGAAGGTATTATGCCAAACAAAATAAGTCAGTCAGAGAAAGATAATTATATGGTTTCACTCATATGTGGAATTTGAGAAACAAAACAGAGGATCATAGGGGAAGGGAGGGAAAAATAAAACAAGATGAAACCAGAGAGGGAGACAAACCATGAGAGACTCTTCACTCTAGGAAACAAACTGAGGGTTGCTGGAGGGGAGGGGGTGGGGGATGGGGTCACTGGGGGACGGGCATCAAGGAGGGCACGTGATGCGATGAGCACTGGGCGGTGTCTGCAACTGATGAGTCACTGACCTCCACCTTAGTAACTAATGATACACTGTATGCTCACTAATCAAAGTAAAATAAAATAAGTTGTTAAAGAAAGAAACCCACCAGTTTAAGAAAAAACACACGCTTCTTATATCCTCTGTATCGTCCTTCTCCCACCATCCTCTTCCTCCAGTCCTCAGGGGCATAGCTTCCGTCCTGAATTTTGTTTGGAACACTCTCTTGAAATTCTTTAAAGCTTGATCCTGTGTGTTTCTATCCCACTAAATATATTTTTGCTTTGCCTGGCGTTGTTCTTTGCCCGCATGGAATCATACCGAATGTCTTCTTCCACTCCTCGATGTCAGGTGCGTAGAGTCAGCTCTGTGGGTACACGTCCTTACAGTATCTTCTTCATCATTACCACTATAGGACTACAACCACTTATTTATCCATTCTGTCACTGACGGATTCGGCAGTCCTTCCAGGCATGAGCTGTCGTAAGCGTTCTGTCATGAGCATCCTTAGAACTTGCTGGGGCCCACGTGCTGGAATGTCTGCAGGCTGTATCTAGGGTTGGGATTGCAGGGTCGTAGGGTCTAAACATGTTCAGATTTGCTAGGTGAGGCCAGATCGTTTTGCAGGTATCCCCACCATAAGCAGTATATTGGTTGCTTTATGTCCTCTCCAGGGCTGGATATTGTCAGATTTCAAAAGTTTAAGCATTTTGGTGGGCATTTTAAAGGCATTTTAAAGGGTATTTAATTGAAGCTTTGCTTCTAAATCTATAAGTAGAAACAAACTGTCCTCATCCAGCCACCCGCTTCTGATGTTGGCATGAGGACTGACGTTAATAAGGGGAAAAATAGACATGGAAATATTTTGTAAATTGCAAAGTTTCCCATGTGCTTAGGATGTTATGAACATCAGTAAGTTAAGAGCCTCTTGGAGCATCAATAAACAATGTTAGAGCACAATTTCAGCCCCCTCCCCTCTAGGCTGAATGATTCCTAAACTCGGAATGTCCCGAGCACCGTAGCCAGAGGAAGGGCTCTGCGCCAGGACAGACACGGTGGTCTCAGCCCATCTTCTGAAAAAGGAGCAGCTCTGATTTCATGGCATCTTGAGCGGGGTTGATACTGGACTCAAGACAAAGCAAATTAAAAAGCAATAACTCGGGCACCTGGGTGGCTCCGTCGGTTAAGCATCTGACTTTTGATTTCTGCTCTGGTCATGATCTCAGGGTTGTGAGATCAAGCCCTGTGTCAGGCTCCACATGGAGCCTACTTAAGAGACTCACTTTCCCTCTGCCCTCCCCTGCCCCACTCTCTATCTCTAAAAAAAAAAAAAAAAGACAAGACAAGAAAAGGCAGTAACTCCACTCCAGAGCAGTTTTCCTTACCTTTGTGTGGTAAGAAAATTCTTTTTTTTTTTTTTAAGATTTTATTTACGTGAGAGAGAGAGAACACAGGGGCAGAGGGAGAAGTAGGCTCCCCGCTGAGCCCGCTGTGGGACTCGATTCCAGGACCCTGGGATCATGACCTGAGCTGAAGGCAGACACTTAACTGAGTAACCCAGGGGCCCTGAGAAAATTCCTGAAAAATAAGTAGAGCTGCATTTTGGGAACTTGACTGCAAATGTTTTAGCAATGTGTATCCAATGTCCAAATAATTCCCAGATCCCTTCACTATGAAGGGGTCAATACCTAAGTGATGACTGCAGACTTGACCGTTTTCTGCATAACTGTGCTGTGTTTTTCTATTTTTTCCTTCTCCTCCTCCAACACTTACTGAATTTCAGGGCAGTCCCTTACTCTATCCTGTAATCTGTCCACCTGCTCTCACAAGCTACAGACCTGAAACGTTCTGCAAAGGCAGAAGGGGATTTCATATTATTAGCTCTTTTGCAGATCGGGTAGGCTTAAACCATGAGAATTTTTGCCTAATAATTCTGTTGGTTTAAATCACCCGTGGGTGTGAAGGTACAATGCTGGCTCCAGCAGTCAAAGTGCGCTGGGACACCCAAAACCGATGATTAGGCTTTTAGGTGTACTCAGGAAGAAAAGATAAGGGTTTGTTCAGGTCTCTGTGCTGCTGGCTGAGGTCCAGAGAGTCGTGTTTTATGGAAGCGCTGGTTTAGAGCCCTGTGACAACAAACACTCGTGATCTGACTCTGTGTGTGTGTGTGAGTTACTGAGGTGTTGAAGTGGACCAAACCCGTAAGAATCAGCTGTTCCTGAAAATAGAAACCTTGTCTCTGAGGTTGTACGTATGTGAGTACGTGTAAATAGCGTGTATCTTATGAAGACAGAATGAACACGGACCCCTTGGAATCACAAGATCTCAACTCTTGACTTTTCTTGGTCTTCCCAGGGAGCAGTGTCTGGGATCCGTAAACACCCAAAATACAGTTACACGGCACCTACTACGCGCCAGGCATGGTGCTAAGGGCAGGCAATAAAATGTGGACGGAAGGACGGGGTCCCTGCCCTCCCGGAGCTGATCCCCTAGTGGGAGAGAACAGGCAGATGACCAGTAAACACGTGCTCAATTACTGCAGCGCCGTAGGGGGCTTTAGGGAGACTCGTGTGGGGACAAACAGGGCTCTGGAGACCAAGGTGAGAAGTTCAACTTTCATTCAGAGTGGGAAGTGTTAAAAAGAAAACCACAGGCCCAAAATAGCGGTACTTGGACCAGGCCACGTCGCCAAAGCCGGAGCTTAATACCTAACCTAACTGCTGTTTCACCCTCCCTGAAAATATGGGTCTTCACCTGTCAGTCAGGACGCTGCTGATCAGCGTGGTGAGGTAATCCGTCCTGAAGGCTTTGTCCGTCCCCCCAAGGAAGATGAGGTAATCCGCATAGGAAGATCCCTCGACCTCCCCCTAAGGGAGGTGGTGAGCTTGCCTGAAACAACCCTTTCTTTTGTTTGTAATGTCCTTGCACCACCCCCTTCCTATAAAGACCTTCCGAATTGTACAGCTCCTCAGGGTTCCCAACTGCGGTCTACACGGGGCACTGCTGGGTGGGTGGATTGTTTAATATCGCCAATCCGATCTTCAAAATTCCTTTGTTGAATTACGCTCTTTAACAGAAGCCATAGGACGTTTTTCAACAGAGGAAGGACACCATCTAAGTGGTGTTTCAAACAGATTCTTCGGGCTCCGGTGGGGCACTTGGATATGGGAGGGGCAAGGACCAAAGCCGGAGGCAGAAGAGACGGAAGCCAGTGCTCCGGGCAGGTGGTCCCAGTGACCCTGCCTGGGGGGTGGGCAACAGGTAGAGAGAGGGGGATTTAGTCAGGCTTCTCCAGTAGCTATAAAGAGATTTCTTATAAGGAGTTGGTGCACGTGACGACTGGGACTGAGAAGTCTCCTGGTCTGTTGTCTACAAGCTGGAGACCTTCGGTAGCTGATGGCGTAGTTGGAATCAGAGTCTGAGGACTGAGAAGGGGAGAGTCCGTGGTGGGAGTCCTGGTCCTAGGGCATGCCGTCAGGCAGAGAGAACAGAGAGTCGGAATTTAGTTCCGTTGTAAACACACAGCTGGTGTCAGAGACTTTTTTGTTGGTGTGAACCCGCCCAACCTCCCACCAACATACTCACACTGGAATTGGGTGCAGAAGCACACCGTCTATGTTTTGGGTGGAAGCAAATGGTGTAGGATGGGGTGATTTTATTGAGACAAGAAAGATCAATGAGTTGACCAGCTAATTCTGAGACTCTTGAGAGATTTCAGATGACAAAGTAGTTGAAAAGTAGTCTAAGCCTCCTGGGGAAGTCTGAATGGAGGGAGGGTTTGGGCGTCTTAAACATGGTGACAAAGTTGCAGGACCAGAGGAGAATCTGGGAGGAAGCGCAGAGAAAGGCGCTCGTCCAGGAGAAATACTGGGGCGCACCCGCTTCAGAGGTGGGATGCGGGAGCAGGGTCAGCAAAGGAGAAGGCACGGTCACCAGAGAGGGGGTACAAAGCTAGGAAAGTGTGCTGTGCAACAGCCCAGGAGACTCAGACGCCACTTAGGAGGAGACGGAAAAGATCATGTCACACCTGTCAGAATGGCTAAAATCAACAACACAGGAAACAACAGGTGTTGGCGAGGGTGCGGAGAAAGGGGAGCCCTCCTACACTGTTGGTGGGAGTGCAAGCTGGTGCAGCCTCTCTGGAAAACAGTATGGAGGGTCCTCAAAAAGTTGAAAATAGAGCTAGCCTACGACCCAGCAATTGCACTACTAGGTATTTACCCAAAGAATACAGAAGCACTGATTCAAAGGGTACATGCACTTCATTGTTTATAACAGCATTATTTACAATAACCAAACTATGGAAACAGCCTGTGTCCATCAACAGATGAATGGATAAAGATGTGAGACTACACACACACACACACACACATCTGTATCTTTGGGGTAAATACCCAGTAGTGCAATTGCTGGGTCATACGTTAGCTCTACGTGCAGAATCAGAAGGTACGTCGATGTGAAATGAGAAATGCTCCTCAGTTTACATCCACACCAAAGCCCCTTTCCCCCTAAGATTTGATGCTGATTATGATCAGGTGGGAATAATAATAATCATGGTGACATTACCGAGTATTTGCTAAATGTCGGGACTGTGCTCAGTAGTTACTGACTGACTTTGCTGAGTCCTCAGCTCAACTTTCTGGGGAAGGCGTTCTTACTGTTTTTCAGCTGAGGCCGGAGAAGTGAGGGGAAATTGAAAGAGAGCAAATAATTTGCTCAAGACCACACAGATGGAGAGGAGATGAGGCCAGAGGGACAACAGAGAGGGTAGGGGCTGCTGATGAAGGTCCCTGTGACCACTGTCAGGACTTCGGTTTTTACTCTGAGTGAAGTGGGGAGCCAGTGAGGGGTTCTGAGCAGAAGAAAGATGTAAGGCGATTAGTAGATCACTCTGGCTGATGTGCCAAGAATAAGCTGTATGGGGCTAGGGTAGAAACAGCTGTGACAGTGGGACACAAACACCAGTGACCTCGGGCCAGGTTGCTAGTAATGGAAGTGGTGAGAAACTGTCAGATTCTGGGTCTATATGGAAGTTAGAAAGAGCGAGATTTTTGATGATGTATTCATTGTAGATTATGTGAGAAAGAGAAAGATCAAATTTGACCTCAGTCTTCTTGGTCCTGACATGGTATCCAAAGCCATGACTCCAGGGTGGTCACCAAGACAGGGAGCACAGACAAAGGAGAGGGAACGACCCAGGGCTGAGCCTGGATCACACTGCTGCCCAAAAAAGAGAAGAGGGAGAGCCCTAAAGGAGACAGAAGAGGGGACCAGTGAGGTGGGAAAGAACCTGAGGGTGGGGTCCCAGGCTCCAGCTGAGGAAGGTGCAGCAAGAAGTAGGAAGCGATCAACCAGCTCAAGTCTGATGATTGCAATGAATATAAAAGTGTAAAATGGTTGCAAGAGAGAGAGAGGTTGTCCAGAAAAGAGACTTGCTGCTTCTTACCAAGGGTTTAGCGTAGAAGTTTCACATGAGTGGAAAGAAGAATTCTATAGGTTTTCAAGGTGGGGGGATGGAAAGAGAGCTCAGCATCTGACAAGATTTGCAGCATTCATGAAACACTGAGATGCAATGCCTAAGGAAATGGGTATGTGTGTGTATGTGTGTGTGTGTGTGTGGGGATATTGGGGAAAAGTAGTGGATGAGGCCAGAGAAGACCAGGGCCAGATCAGGAGAGCCTTAGGAGGAGCCACTGGTGAACATCCAGAATAATGGAAGTAGTTTTGCACTTTATAAACCTCCCTCTGGCTGATGGTGGGTGGACTTGGAGGTAGGGAGGAATAAGTCAGGACACTGCTGCTGTTGTCCATGGGGGAGGTTAGAAGAAGGGTTTATTGGAAATTGTGATTTTTATCTTGGAAGAGGGAGTACTCATTACTTTTGCACTGCAAGTACTCTGATGAATGAAAGTTCATAAATTAAAAATAATTATTTAAACTCAATTTAATTAACATATAGTGTATTCCTAGTTTCAGGGGTAGAGTGATTCTTCAGTTGCACTCAACACCCAGTGCTCATTACAGTCAGTGCCTCCTTAATGCCCATCACCCAGTTACCCCATCCCCCCACCCACCTCCCCTCCAGCAACCCTCAGTTTTTTCTTTATAGTTGGGAGTCTCTTATGGTTTCATTTTTGAAAAATTTTAGAAGTTCCTAAGTTCTTTAGAAACTACTAAATTTGCTCTTGATGTTATCAGAGCTAATCAGAACAAAGTAGAAGCTGTGAAATTGCATTATCCCCTAAACAAGTCTATGGAGGTTTTATTATTGTCAATCCATTTCACAGATGGGAAAACTGAGGCACAAAAAGGCTAAGTGAATTGCCCGCTGACACCCAGCTAACAAGTGAGCAGCTCTGCTTTGTTTCACCCAGTGAGTTTAGTCAGTTGAAGAAACAGAACACAGGCTCTGCCAACTAAGAACACAGTGAGGTCATAAAGCAACCAGAAGCATTTATTTGGGGTTTAGGGATTGCACCCAAGGAGACAGAGTGGATAGACATTGACAGTGTGCTGGCATGGAGGGAGGGAGCAGGTTTCTAAAGGCAAATCCATAAGGTTTTCTAAGTCGTTCTGAAAGAATTATGATTGGTGTTGGCAGAGTTTGAACTGACCATCTAATACATGATTGAGTATTTGGCTAACAGGCATCCAAAGTAGAAGGATCTATCCCAGGAGGTGATTGGAGTTTGCAACTGACCAAAGTCAAAGTTGTGGTGTTCTGAGAATTGAAATAAGAGAGGGGCATAGCCCTGCTTCCTCAATATCCTCCCGACTCTACTTCGAGTGACTCTCTTAGCCATGCCTACTCTATTCCGAATCTTCTTTCATATCTGTAACTATTAACAAATCGATGAGAAAAAAAAATCCCTTCTGATGGAGCAGCCTCAGGGGAAAGGACCAGTGATAGCCAGACTCTCACCTGGGACCAAAAGAGGCCCTGGTGGGTGAGACCTGTCAGAGGTCTGATTTCTGAGCAGAGGCCGCATGTCAAGTTTGAGAAGGTTCTGAGCTGATGTTGAGGTGGTAAGGAGCAAATGGAGAAGTCAAGAGACACAGGGAAGATAGGGTTGACCAGTTGACTGTGGAGAAAGATGGAGAAGTGATCCTGGGAGGTGCCCTATCACCTGGCTCAGGGATGCTGGCACACAGGACTGGAACAGTGTCCTTGATTTGCTATATTTGAAATCCAAAGCAAGAGCTCCTTTCTGACCACCCCCAACCACTGGGTTCCAGTCTCCCCGCCTCCAAAGGGATTTTCCTTATGTGACCCTGGTTATACAACTGGTGTGGGTTAGACACCCTGCCAAAGTGTCCCTGGCAGGTCTTACCTTAATGAACGTTGTTTATATTCTGACCCCACCCCATCTTCAGCTCTGTTTCTTGTCTTCCCCACCCACACACTGGTATTCGAAACTTCCACCTCCAACTGAGGTCTTTGTGGCTCTGACTGCTACATCTCCTTTCTGCTTCACAAGCTCCCAGTCATATTTCAAGAGCCTGTTTACTTTCTGAATCCCCCAGAAACCTTTCTGCCCCATCTCAGGCAGAATTATTTGCTCCTTCCTCTGCTGTCTTCTCAGATTTTGCAAATGTCTCCTCTGCAAATCTAAGAGGAGGAATTCTTTACTTTTCATCTCAATATTTGCCAAGTTTATAATAAGCACTCGGTAAATACTGAAGACATGAGCAAACAAACGAATGTCTGCAATGTGTAAATTAGTCCTTGTCTTCAGTGGCTTATTTTGCTACTTAGAAATAGCAAAGCGTTAGCAGAGCCATGGAATGAAGACTTCTAGCATTTGGCTCTTTGTCTGGAATCCCTCCACCACCACTTACCATCTGTCTGGGGAAATCACCTATCGTTTGGACCTGAGTGTGTTTTCTCCACTGTAAATCCAGGTGGTTAATGCCCACCCAGGAACAACATCACTGTGAAGGTTCAGCTGGCGACTGCATGCTGCGCAGTTGGTACCATGCCTCCAAATTTAGCGTCTGTCAGGAAGTGTTAGTTGCTGGTGGTCGTGACAGAGAGTTAGTTTGTTGCATAATGTCCTTCTGTGATGGGGTTATCTCTTAAAAGAAGGATTGTTGTGAGATGAATTTTATCTATCAAAAAGATATGTTGCACCCCTCTAATGGGTGACTGTGGCCTTATTTGAAAATAGTGTCTCAGCAGATGTTATCAAATTAAGATGAAATTATGCTCCACTAGGGTGGGTCCTAATCCAATAATTGGTGTCCTTATAAGAAGAGTAGATTTCATTTCTTTTGTTTCTTCAGCTTTATTGAGGTATAACTGACAAATAAAATTGTATGTTTTTAAAATATATAACATGGTGTTTTGACATGTTATACTTTGTAAAATATTTACCACAACCCAGTTATTAACACCTCTATCACCTCACAGAGTTACTGTGTGTGTATGTGTGTATAGTGAAGACACTGAAGTTCTACTCTTAGTAAATTTCAAGTATATGATACAGTATTAATAACTAGCTGGCCATGCTGTCTGTTAGATCCCCAGAGCTCATTCATCCTGTAATTGAAGCCTTGTAACCCTTGACCACATCTCTCCAGCTCCCCGAGCCCCCTGGTGCCTGGTAACCACCGTTCAACTCTCTCTGTGAGAACTCAACTTCCCCACCCAACCCCCCAAAGTTCGCATAAAAGTGACCTCACACAGTATTTGACTTTCTTGGTCTGGCGAATTTCACTTAGCACCATGCTCTCAAGATTCATCCATGTTGTTGCCAATGGAAAGATTTCCTTCTTTCTCATGGCTGAATAATATTTCATTGTGTGTGTATTTGTACACACACACACATAAATATACACTGTGTATATGTACATACACACATATATCACATTTTCATGCATTTATCCATGGATGGACTTTTAGGTTATTTCCATATCTTGGCTTTTTGAGAATATACTGTAATGAACATGGCGGTACAGATATCTCTTCAAGATACGGATTTTGGGGCACCTGGGTGGCTCCGTGGGTTAAGCCTCTGCCTTCAGCTTAGGTCATGATCCCAGGGTCCTAGGATCGAGTCCCGCATCAGGCTCCCTGCTCAGTGGGGAGCCTGCTTCCCCCTCTCCCTCTGCCTGCCTCTCTGCCTACTTGTGATCTCTCTCTCTCTCTAAAATAAATAAAGAAAATCTTCAAAAAATACTGATTTCGTTTCTTTCAGCTATATATTCTGGGATTGCTGGGTCATCTGGCAGGTCTGTTTTTAACTTTTTGAGGAACCTCCATACTGTGTCCCATACTGGCTGTACCAATTTACACTCCCCCCAAACAGTGTGCAAGTGTTCCCGTTCCTCTACATCTTTACCAACGCTTACTCGCTGTCTTTTTAGTAAAAGCCATCCTCGTAGGTATGAGGTAATGTCTCATTGTTGTTTTGAGTTGAATTTCCCTTATGGCTAGTGGTATTTTCAGGTACCTTTTGGCTATTTGTATGTCTTCTTTGGAAAGCTGTCTATTCAGGTCCTTTGTCCATTTTTTAAATAAGATTACTGTAAGGTTTCCCGGTAGCCCTCCCAGTAACGGCGGATTAAACAAAGCACCAGACGAATAGGCACGAGGGGAGATTTTTTTTTTTTTTAAAGATTTTATTTATTCATTTGACACAGAGAGAGAGATTACAAGTAGGCAGAGAGGCAGGCAGAGAGAGAGGAGAGAGGAGGAAGCAGGCTCCCGGCTGAGCAGAGGGCCCGATGTGGGCCTCGATCCCAGGACCCTGGGATCACGACCTGAGCCGAAGGCAGCGGCCTTAACCCACTGAGCCACCCAGGCGCCCACGAGGGGAGATTTTTAATAGAGATGCCCTCGGGCGAGGTTCCGCGACTCCGAGAGAAGGGAGTCGGGGAAGTCGCACCTGGGGAGGATGCGCACGGGTTTTTATGGGGTGTGGGCGGAACAGGGGAACATGACCGTAATTGGTAGGAGATTGGATGGAGTTCAGCCCTCGGTTTCCCGCCGAAGCTCTGGCCTTGGCGGTCTTTTGAGAGTGGAAGCTGATTAGAGGGGGGCGGGGCGGTGAGACAGTAGGGCAGCCGCCGTCTTGTGGCCTCCTCAGTTCCCCGGACCCCGTCGGCCCAACAATTACTTGTATGCCCCCCCCCTTTTTTTTGCTATTGACTTACAGAAGTTCCTTAATGTATTTTGGATATTAGCCCCTTATCCAACATATGGCTTGCAAATATCTTCCCCCATTGCATAATTGCCTTTCACTTCATTGATGGTTTCCTGTGCTGTGCAGAGCTTTTTAGTCTCATGTGTTTATTTTTCTTTTGTTGCTTGTGCAGCAACCAGAGACTTAGTGACCTGGTGTTTGTGGGAAGTGCCAGGCACCGCACGTTACGTTGTGGGTACGACGTAAGGTGCACATACAACTGGGAGCATCTCCCAGTGCTTTAAGGGCAGACATTCATGCAGATGGATTGAAACAGACTGAGAAACACCTGTGCATCCTTCAGAAAGAGGGAGAAAGATACATCGTGGTAAGAGCAGCAACTTTTAGACGGCGCATGAAAGCAGCACTCTCATATCCAGTCTGGACAAATACAGCACAGCATGTGTTTCTCACTGTGGAGATGGTCTTTATTTGACTTTTATCACTTTTTTTTTAAAGATTTTATTTATTTATTTGACAGAGAGAGATTACAAGTAGGCAGAGAAGCAGGCTGAGAGAGAGGAGGAAGCAGGCTCCCTGCCGAGCAGGGAGCCCGATGCGGGCCTCGATCCCAGGACCCTGAGATCATGACCTGAGCCGAAAGCAGAGGCTTTAACCCACTGAGCCACCCAGGCGCCCCTTTTATCACCTTTCACTGGCAGAGTGGTTCCTATCAGCACTATATCATTATGAACATTGCAAGTACACTTTATCTGGCAGTGAAATTTCTTTAAAAATGAAAGTTAACTGTAAGCAAGGTTGGTGGTGGGGAAGGGTATGAAATAGAAGCCTGGCTAAATGTAAGCAGATTCCTATCAAGAAAGAAAAAAAATATTACCAGTATTCCATTAAAGCACTAAGACAAGCTTACTGTTTTGCTTGTTCTCAAACTAGACATTCGTACAAGAGACACGGGTTTGGTCTTTTCTTCTCAGGGATCCAATAAATATCCTTGTGTATCTAACCATCCCGGTAAGACAAAACCGGGGGACGTGAAAGCAAAGCTCCTAACTGTCTTCAAAGTAGGTTCTGGGAGAGGAGAACGAGCACTGTGGAGAGACGTGGCAGCTTCTGGTGCAACAGGAACAGGGAGGCCTGGCAGGGGTGGGGGTGGGGGGATGGTATGGCTTTAGCCCATGGTCATCCCCTTGGGCTCTCTCTCTGGTCCGGACTGCCCTGTCGCTGACTGTCTGGCAGGACCGTGGTCACTGGGATTGGGTATTCCAACGCATTGCAGTCATCTGAGAGGAACACCAAGTCCTGAAAAAGATGTGCAAGAAGCAAGAATGTTACCGAATGTGGCCCCAGAGCTCACACACAACTATAGGAGGTTATCTTCAAAGACTGTTCAGTACTTTCCTTTCATGTGAAAACTTCCCATCCCTTACTCTCCCAAGGAGAACCGGCCCCGTCTTCACATTCCCGTAGAACATGATAAAACACTGCATTATAATTATAAATAATGCTGTATTGTAATTATATCTTCTTCCTGTCTTCCCTCTGCAGACCAAGGAGAGCAGGGAATGAGGAGGGCAATGGGTGTGGAGAGGAAATCGGTCAGGAAACTTTGATGCATGAACAAATGAAGTAAACTCAATAGGTAATTATTTATCCTGATGGCTTACTCTGGGCCAGGCCTGACGCTAGGAATTCTATGTGTGGTCACTCTGCTAGGGTTCTTAGGGTTAGGGGACTTCACTGCAGCTGCCCCACCCACACACATGGTCAGGGTGTACTTATTATCACCCTTCCAATGATGCCACGAGGTGGCATGATTATGTCTCCAGTTCACAAAGGAGGGAACTGTGGCTCAGGGAGGTGACGGGGTGCTCCCCTCTGGGAGGCAGGAGGACACACAGGAGCTCAGATCTGTCTGATGCGGCAGCCTGTGCCCCTGGGACCCCATGACTGCTTTCTTCAGTAGCGCTCATTTTCTACATTTTTCTGTCTCCTGCCCTCTTCTACCCGAAGCCTCCTATCACAGAGCATCCGGAGCCCCTCTTCTAGAAAGCCTCCTCTGACCCCGGCGCTCTGGAGCTCCCCGAATTCATGGCCCTTTCCCTCCAACCCCTACTCCATTTGGCTCCTAGCAGAGTCTATCTTAGACGGTTAGCCTGTGGTCCTGTGTGCTGTTCCCACACCAGCATGAGCTCACGGAAGGGAGGGCCTTGTCTGGAGTGCACATCGCTTATCAAGCGTGACAGGGCTTGAGGAAGGGCTTTGTGAACTGGGAGCACCCCAAAACGTTTATCTTCCCTCTCCTGTTTCCCCCCGCCCCAACCACCTCCCCCTGCCTTCCTCTTCTGAAAGCCCCGAGCCTCCTGGCTGAAAATAAACAGAGAAGGTATTTTCAGGGGTGTCCCTTACCCTCCTGCAGAATGAGTTCAGGATGGTGGACAGTTTCCGCACTTTGTCCTTCAAGGCGTCCACCCGGGCCACCTTCCAACAGTGGGGCGATGCCATGAAGTCCCGCAGCTTGGCCAGCACACAGTAATTCTGGGAGCGGACAGCAGGGAGGGCACCGTGGGGCAAGTCGGTAGCCAGAGGGACAGGAGCTGGGGGCTCCTGCATCCTTCTGCACGGGGTCTCTCCCCACCCCCCCGCCTCCCCAGACAGGTGGACCCTCTTACGTGTATATCCAGGTAGAGCGTGGGCAGGTGTCTCACACACGGCTCCTGCGGGAAGGAAGACGGGTCACAGTGACACTCACAGGGGTGCACCCTCCGACGGTCACGGAAGGCTCTCCACCACGCTCCAGCTGCCAGACAGCCCCGGGGTCTTCCTTGATCTGATTTGCTTACACACACACACACACACACACACACACACACACACACCCCGTATGGATTTGAATACCTCCATGTAGTCAGAAAGCTGAAATACTCTCTCCCAGAATATTATAGCAGCAGTGACCTCTAGGTGGTAGAATGACAAGTAATATTTATTTTCTTCTTTGTCCTTGGTGTGTTTTCCAGCTGGTCTATAAAGTGTAGTGGTCCCTCCTTATATGTGGGGACAGAGTCCAAGGCCCCAGTGGGGGCAGGAAGCCATGTATCGTACTGAACCCTACATACAGCATGTTTGTTCCTGTATGTGCGTGCAGACCTAGATAAAGCTTAATTTATAAATCAGGCACAGTAAGAGATTAACAACAATTACTGTTCATAAAATAGAACAGTTCTACCAACATACTATCATAAAAGTTATGTGTGATCTCTCTCTCCAAATCTCTTCCTGTACTCTACTCATCCCTCGTGTGATGATGTGAGATGATAAGTTGGATAAATTGCCCGGGTGATGAGATGAATCATGTGATGTAAGCTTAGGCTCCCACTGACCTTCTGACCATACATCAGAAGGGAGCTCATCTGCTTCCGGGTCGCTGTGGACCATGGGGTCACTGAAGCCACAGGTATGGGGGGCCTGCTATGTATGCCTTTTATAATTAGGAGAAACATGCACATTAAGATAAAAGGTGTTAGGCTATCATAACCCCACATCTGAGAAACATTACATTTTGTTTAGACCGTTTACAAGGGGGTGAAGAGACGCTTTTAGACACTTTTAAGTTTTATCAAAGCTCTTTTTTTGAAGGGGGAGGAGCAGAAGGAGAGAAAGAATCTTTTTTTAAATTTAATGTAATTTTATTTTTTCAGTGATCCAAGATTCATTGTTTATGCACCACACCCAGGGCTCCATGCAATCCGTGCCCTCCTTAATACCCACCACCAGGCTCACCCATCCCCCCACCTCCATAACCCTCTGAGTTTGTTTCTCAGAGTCCACAGTAGAGAGAAAGAATCTTAAGCAGATATCCAGCTGAGCTCAGAGCTGGATTCGGGGCTCCGTCTCACAATCCTGGGATCATGACCTGAGCTGAAATCAAGAGCTGGATGTTCAACTGACAGAGCGCCCCCCTCCCTGCCCTCAGGCGCCACAAATTGTATCAAAGCTTTTAATGCAGTTTAACTTGTTTGGTTCTATACTGGATAAGCAGCCAGGGGCCTGGGGCCTGGTTCTGGGCAGCCCCTCTGGGAGCTGCTCCCCGAACCCTGGGTCTGCCAGAGCAGCGTAGACAGTGCTCACGTTCCTGGGGGGTCCCCTCCCCAGCACTGTGCCCGCTGTGTCTCATTCACGCCTTCCCCCTCGCGGCGCCCAAAGCGCGTGTTGGGCCCTGCATCAGCCCTTTCACAGTCAAGCCCACCGAGATTCAGGGGCTGAGCCGTCTGCCCCGGGGATGCAGTAAGGGGTGGGCGTGGGCACATCCTAGGGGGGGGTCCCTCCCGATCTCCAGGCTCCTGAAGAGAATAACCTCAATTCTGTGCTCCTCCTTAACTCCGGAGTTCCTTTTTTTTTCTTCCTTTCCGTTTTACCGCAGAGCCTCTGGTTGCTGCTGGCAACTTACCAGCAAAGACAAAGCATTCTGATGTCTCTGATAGAGTTTCCTTGTATTTAAAAAAGATGCAGGGCGCCTGGGTGGCTCAGTGGGTTGAGGCCTCTGCTTTCGGCTCAGGTCATGATCTCAGCGTCCTGGGATCGGGGCCCGCATCGGGCTCTCTGCTCAGCAGGGAGCCTGCTTCCTCCTCTCCTTGTCTCTCTCTCTCTGCCTGCCTCTCTGCCTACTTGTAATCTCTCTCTCTGTGTCAAATAAATAAATAAAAAATCTTTAAAAAAAAAAATAAAAATAAAAAAGATGCAAACCACTGTCATTCCTACTGAGTAGGATGGGAATAAAATGCAAACCCTTGACATTAACACTGGCCAGGAAAGAAAAACAGTGGTTTGGTTTGGTTTTCGTGTTTTCCCCGGTCCAAAGGCAAGTTTTGGAGACCTGGGTCTGCCCTGAACCCGTCGGTCCGCGGAGGGCAGCTGGAGGGACTCACCGAGCGCTCCACGGCCTGCAGGCTCTGGAAGTCACCCGTGACCTCCCGGCTCAGGCTCAGCACCCTGGAGTAGCAGGTCGGGGGAGCCGGCTGCGCGGCGGGGGGCCGGGCCAGGAGCAGCAGCAGCGCGGGGAGCAGCCCGGACGTCATGGCTCAAGGCAGCCTCTCCGCGGCCTGTGGCCCGTGGCCGGCGGCGGCGCCCCTTTAAGCAGCCGCTTGGGGGTGGTCCTCCACGCCTCCTCCGCTTCCTGTGCGGCCAGCCAAGGCCATCCAGCACGCCCACCTGGCCCTGGACACTGGATCCTTTCAGACCTGAAGCCCCTCTCCTGGTGAGAGGAGGGGTTGCCTGGGGGCGTGCGGGACACCTGGAAGGGGCGCCCAGGCCCTTCGTCTCCCACACTTCCAATAGCGGCTTCTCTCTGGGCAGGGGCTTTCCAGAAACGGTGGGACTGGGCGATGAGGGGGCGGGCACGAGAGGAAGACCCCTGTCTGCAAACAGTAGCGTCGCCCTGGTCCTTTCCCCTGAGGTGTCCTTTCCCGGCTTTCTGGTGTGAAAGCTCAGCGGGGATCCCAGCCATGCCCTCCTGTTGGGCAGGGGAGAGTGTGTTCTTTCAACACCTTTATCGAGATGACCTGGGGACCGTCTCTGGGGCACCCTCCGGGCCAGGGCAGGACTGTGTGTTTGGGGGGGGCGGGCGGCCAACAGAGAGGTGTTTTCTTCTGGATGAAGGAGTCCCCTCACGCCCTCCGTGGAGGTGCCTAGGGCGTGGGCCTCCCTGGGGGACAAGCCAGCCCGGCCGGTGATGCCAGGCCAGCTTTGAAATGCTTGGGGCTTCCGGATGGGTAAATTGAACGAGCGTCAAATGAAGGACAGGGAGGAAAAACAAGTCCATGCACCAAACCAAGTCCTTGGACCGTTCTGATGGAGGGGATGTTGCTGGAAAACAGGACTTGTCTGGGCGTTTGAAGTGGAGGTAAACATGTTGCTGGGAAAGCTGGCCCCGTCTCACTCAGGACACCGTGTATGGCTATTGATGGAGCTTCTTGGGCAAATCAGAGGCTTCCGCTGAACCCCAAGCCCCAGACACTGAGCAGACTGGACCTCATGTCCCTCCGTTACCACTCCTTCCTCACCTCTGTTCAGCAGCCAGCAGTCAGGGGGCCAGGGCAGATCCGCAAGGAAGGTTCTGCTGAGTTAACTAACCTGATGGTTGTTCATCCTGTTATTCAGAGCGAGGCACGAGCCCGGGAGGAAGGCACAGGGTGCAGCTGAATCACCCCCAGCCCGGCTGCCCCAGAGAGCCCCCTGCCCTGGCTGCGGGCAGGCCTCGGGCCCCCACGTGTGTGCTCTGCTCCCAAGTCCTTTGCCGCTCCCTGCTCTGCACCCCTGCCTCCCACGGCACCTTCAGCATCAGGCTGCTCCGCCTGGAAGTTGAATGTCAAAAATATAGGCGGGAATTCCCTGTCAGATTAAAGTCTTTGTCTTCCTGCAAAGGTTTCTCCCACTCCCCTTAGTGTCTGAAAGCATGAGACCCATCTCGGCACCTCGTGATGCCAGGAGAGCCGAACAGCCAGAGATAATGAGCAGGTGATGCTTAGCAGACACTGGTCCCTTTCTTTGAATGGATTCTTCGTTGATTCACCGGACACGTAGTATTCATTTTTTTTTAATTTTTAAAATTTTTTTTTATTTATTTGACAGAAAGAGAGAGAGAGATCACAAGTAGGCAGAGAGGCAGGCAGAGAGAGAGGGAAGCAGGCTCCCTGCTGAGCAGAGAGCCCTATGCGGGGCTCGATCCCAGGACCCTGAGATCATGACCTGAGCCGAAGGCAGCGGCTTTAACCCACTGAGCCACCCAGGTGCCCCAGTATTCATTTTTTAAAAATATTTTATTTATTTATTTCGGAGAGAGAGAGCATCGGGAGGGGTAGTAGCAGAGGGAGAAGCAGGTTCCCTGCTAAGCAGGGAGCCCAACGTGGGACTGGATCCCAGGACTCTGGGATCATGACCTGAGCCGAAGGCAGACGTTTCACCGACTGAGCCTGGTCACACAGTATTTATGAGAGCCTGCAGTGCGCAGGTCTGAGATGGACAGGAAGGATGACACGGTGATAGAGATGGAGTTGCTGTCCTCGTGGAGGAGAAGAAAGAGAGCCATTAAGTACCACAGCACAGGGGGTGACGGAGGGACAGCAGACTTCAGGTCTGGCCTCTGGAGGCTCCATCTGCCAGGTGAGGGATGCTGTGGGGAAGTGGGATGGGTGGAGGTGGGGGCAGGCGTGGTGCATGAGCCAGAGAGAATTTGGGAGATCCTGTTCTGCTGGCTTTGAAGACCGTGGAAGCATCCACGGCCAAGGAACACAGGAAGCCTCTAGAGACTGGAAAAGGCGAGGAAGAAGCTTCTCTCCTAGATCTTCCAGAAAGGAAATGCCCAGATCTTGATTTTAGCCTAGTGAGACCCAGGGCGGACTTCTGACTTCCAGAACACTGAGACAGACAGTGTTGTTTTAAGCCACTCAGTTTGTGGTGATTTCTTCTAGCAGCCGTAGGAAACTACCACACTATCTCTCTGGGGTTCAGTAGAATAACAGAAATTAAGATTGGAGGAACTTAGAAATTATTTCCATCAACCTGCCCTGTGCTTGAGCTTCCTTCCCTGTCTCCCCGACAAGTGCGTGTCCAGAGTATGCTTGCACACCTCCCCGGATGGGGAGCTCATTATCTGATGGAGCCACCCTCCAGGCTCTGAGTGGCTCTGGCTAATACAAATTCTTCCCAAGATGAAGGGGAGCTGGGATGACTCCCTTGTGCTGCCATTCTTAGCTTAAAACTGGTGATGACGGTGATGCGATGATGATAGCTAACTCTGGATGTGCTGCCTGCTCTGAGGATGCTAATGCATTTATTCTATCATTATCCCTTGAGGGTACCAAGGCCCAGAGAGGTTAAGTGACTTGTTCCAAATCACACAGTATTAGCAGTCACTAGGGCTCGTCGTCATCATACCCAAGTGGCCTTTCCCTTTCAAATATGCCATTCCCTCTTCTTGGAGCATCTTCCCCTCACCTCGCTTCCCTGGTTTGCTGCTTCTCACCCCTTCAGACAGAGCAGAAATGTCACTTTCTCCAGGAAGCCTGCCTTGACCCACAGAGGCTGGATTGGGTCCCTGCTGCCTACACGTGCTCCACAGGCCCTGCACTCTCCTCTGCTCTGCCAGGCATTGTCCACTCTGGCTGCCATCTGCTTGTTTACCCATCCCTCATGGGCAGAGCAGGTGTCCCCTCTGTGTCTTTGTGTCTAGAGCTCAGGGCCAACACAGAGCTTGTGTTCTGAAAATATCTTGCTCCGAGTGGCAGTGACTTTATTCACCCTGGTGTGTGACAATGTGTTTCACACTATCTGGGACCCAGACTGAAGCACAACCCTTCTTAAAAAGATTGGTCAGAATGAAGTTGTCACCTCCTTGTTTTGTGTCCCTGTTGTGTCAATTAGGACTGCAGGTTGCAAGTTACAGAAAACACAGCTTGATATGCCAAAGGCTGAATTTATGGAAAGTGCAGAGGTAGTGGCCTTCAGGCATGGTTTGATCAAGGAACTCAATGAAGTCATTAGCAAATCATCTTTTCCACTCTCCCTATTCCATGCTCTGATGGTCTTTTGATGTGTCAACTCTTTTAGGCTACAGTTCACAGTTATTCAGTCAAACACAGATCCAGAGGTTTCTGTGAAGGTATTTGTAGATGGATTAAAGTCATAATCAGTGGACTTTAAGGAATGGAGATTATTTTAGATATCCTGGGTGGACCTGACTCAATCAGTTGAAAGATATTAAGAGTAGAAATAATGAAGAAGAACTTTCCTGGAGAAGAAATTTTGCCTATGGAGCAGCTTCAGCCCATCCTGTGAGTTTTACTTTGCCTTTCCTGACAGCCTGCCCTACTATTTTGGGCTTTCTTACCTGGCTTCCACAACTGTGTCAGACAATTCCTTATAGTCAATCCCTTACTCTGTCTTTGTTTCTGGTTCTGCTTCTTTGGTTAAGCCTGCCTTGACACAGGTACCATCAGCTCCATCCTAAAGCCAGGTCCCCATGTGGTCACAAAGTGGCTACCAATAGAGTCAATGACATGTGGTATGTCATCACTGACCAAAGGTGTAATGTCTCCCCCATGACCACTAAAGAAATTCCTCAGCATCGTGCTGGTTACAGACCCTGCCCTTGTTCGTCTTGCGATCTAGCACTTTCATAGTCTGGGACTCCTTCTTTAGCATTTCTAGGTAAAGAATGTTTCATCTTTTCCTTCTCCCTGTTCAGACTGGCATATTCCAGAAAGGGACACAAGTAACCAGGGAAATACTCTTTGTTTCTGCCCCAAGGGGTTATGGGAAATTCCTGAGCAGACTCGCTGTTTTCCTGACCCCTTGTTACCTGGCTCCAACACAGAATCACACCTTTCCAGAATGTTCCCTATGTTCCTGTCATAGGAACACGCTCACGACGGCAGCCAAGGTTGAAATGGCCGTGGCCAATCTCAAATCTCTGCTGCCTAATGTCCGGCCAGTAGCTGACTTTGGCAGCAATAAGCAGCACCCAGGGGCAGAGTCTGTTCTGCACAAAACAGTGTCAGAGGCTAATGTCAGAGGCTGGAGTTGGAGGCCATTTCTCTGGCAAGAGGCCCACCTCTGTGTCTCTGTGCGCCTGCCTGTGCCCTGAGGTCAGAAGCCAGGAGCCGGGAGTGCCTGCGCCATCTGGACCCAGCGGTGACAGCCAGGAGGTATTTGAGTTGCGGGTAGGTTGAGCCACTAGCCAGAACATTGCCTCCAGGGTTCCTGTTGACATCAGTGTTCCTTTGATTAAAAGCAACACATCTCCCCCTGTTTAGGTGAAGTATTTTTGAGCGTGTTACTTGCGCTCTTGGCAAAGTCAAGAGGAAAGTTGGCCCACATGGTCCAGGGTGAAGGAATGAAGACAAACACCAAGGCTGGGCTGTGCTTCTGGGCAGTGAGTATAAAAAGAATCCCATGTTTTGGAATACAGACCCCTCTCTAAGCCTCCAAAACATGGATTCAAATTTTAGTGGGATACTGTGTACAGGACGTGTTCTCCCAAACGTTTTCCCTGGGTCTGTTTATGCAGAAAGGACTCAGAAAAAGTCTTTCAAGAAGAATCTCAGTTGGCTTAGCAGAAAGAGCACAGGCTTTGGAGTAATACAGACTTTAAATCTCACTTCTGTTATGATGTGAACAAATGTTATTATGTGTGCAAATCTTGTCATCCCTCGTCGGCCTCTGACGTGTGGGATTTACAGCATTTACTGCTGAGTTTTCGTGGAGATGAAATAAACACGAAGCAGCTGGGGTGACTGCAGGAGCCGTGGTGTTCCTTTTACCTTCTCTTTCTTTTCATTTCTTCCCCCTGCTTGTAGACCTTGCTCTTTAACTCCATCTTGGGCCAGTTCTTACCTCCCTGCTATGGTGTTGGTGATGGGCGTGGGGCCCAGGGTGGACCAGTCTGTGTCCTTCCCTGGCATTAATAGATGGGAAGAGGGAGAAAGCTGCTCTCTCATTCCACTGAAGTTCCCACGGGGGCCACCTGCAGTTCTGTCTCTGCAAGAGAAGCAGGCAAGGCCAGAATGTGCATGAGCAGAGCCGGAAGATGGATGGAGGAAGAGTCTGGATGGAGCAGCATCCCTGATCCTAGTCCCAGAGGCAGAGTCCTGAAATTCCTCTGTGGACTCTGTCAGCTGCCTGGGTTCATTTCTGGCTGCAGACCTAGTATTGGGGTTTCCCTAGAGCTGCTTTTAGTGAGCTTTCTTCTTTCTCTTGCAAATGAGAGTCCTGACTAATACAGTCCCCAGCAGAGGGCCCAGCACAGAGTGGATGCTCACACTTACTGCTTTCTCTTCAGTGACTCACTAATTAATGGGAGGCATTAGTGCTGGTCACCAAAGATGGTCGGTCGGGCTCCTCTCTCCTGGCCCCATGCTGGGAGGAAGCTTCCCACCCCCTTCAAGATAGGCATGGCCATGTGAGTTATTTTGTGGATCAACACATAGGAGGACAGGATGGGCTTTACTACTGGGCAGAAGCTTTAGGAGCCAGTCCACACTCTCTTCCTCTCCACCGTGGGACCACCCAAGTCACAGATGGTGGCCGCTCTCCTTGCCTCACCCTGAGCTGGAAAAGACCTAGAGTGACACCCCAGCCCACCATGGTGTGGACTAGGGCTTATTTATTACCACAGCAAGACCTGGCCCACCCTGACTGTGGGGGCAGAAGTCTATGATGACCTCCAGTGACCCCTGGTGTTACAGGAGTTTTGTTCCCTAGTGACCATGGTTCTTGGTCTCGCCACTTTGAAGAATGAAGAGGTAGACCAGACGAAGGGTGGTGGGCAGCAAAGCAGAATTTTTGGGTAATAGTATAAACCTCCCGGAGAGGGTGGGGACCCAAAAGCGTTGCTGCTTTGGCATTCAAATCCAGGGATTTTTATAAGCTCTTGTGAGGAACTATCTTAAGCATCCTGACAGTGGGTCCCTGTGGACTGGCCACTAAGATATGCCAATCAGGGCTTTGCTCATGCATCCGTCTACGTATCAGGTTATTGTTCACGTGCTGCTGGTCTTTGGGGCTGATATCTGGAGAGTAACTGTCTCAACTTGCGAGAGCGACCGATGTCTATGGTTAATTGTTTCATTTCAGGATGTTTTGCACAAGTCACTCCTGCAGAGGCTGCTAGATGGGATGTTCTGTGGTCTCGTCCAAGCTGTAAAACAGGATGCCAGCGCAGTTTGTCTTAGCTGTCCTGGCTCCCTGTTTTCTTGCTGGGGACCCTGGCCCTGATGACGTAGGGGTCCAGTTAACCTCTAACACTGCGAGCCCCCCCCCTTTGAGGGTAGGCGGAGCCTGTGCACGCATCACTCCTGTGGTTTTGTAAGTTACGTGGTGAAACAGGGCTTGCAGGTGTCCTGGAGGTTACTAACCAGTTGACTTTGAGTTCATCCAAAGGGAGATTGCCCAGGCAGGCCTGACCCAATCACATGCACCCTTTAAAGCAGGCTGTTTTCTCTGGTCGGGGGCACATGGGGAGGTCAGAGAGGTTCCCCGTGTAGGAAGGATTTGGCCTGAGGTTGCTGGTTTGAAGGCAGAGGGAGCAACACGAGAAGTGGCCATCAGGAGTGGGTGGTGGCTCTGGGTGGCAGCCAGCCAAGAATGGGACCAGCAGACCCCCAGCCCTAAGGAACTGGGTTCTGTCTCTGAATGAGCCTGGGGAAAGACTGCTCCTCAGAGGCCCCAGATGGGAGTCCTGGTCTGTGAGACCCAGCCAGGAGAACCCAGCTGATTCTACCCAGACATCTACCCTCCTGATCTGTGAGCTAATAAATGGGTGTTGTTTTAAGGCTTCAGGTCTGTGGGAATTTATTACACAGCAATAGGAAATGAATGCACTGAGCGATACATGATTATTTGAAGTGATTCAATGAGGATTATAGTTTTTCACTTAATAACACACAGGTAATATTCCCCACGCTGCTTAAGATTCTTTCTACTGTGGACACTGAGAAGCAAACTGAGGGTTATGGAGGGGAGGGGGGATGGGTGAGCCTGGTGGTGGGTATTAAGGAGGGCACGTATTGCATGGAGCACTGGGTGTAGTGCATAAACAATGAATCTTGGATCACTGAAAAAATTAAATAAAAAAAATAAAAGAAAATAAAGTGATGTTTTGGATTTTTTTTCTCCATTCTAAATGTGGTGATTCATTGCTTGTAAGGGGCCAGTCATGGGAATACTGAGTCCTCTCCCCTCCGGGTGGTCTGAGCCTGCTGGCTGCGGTAGCAGGTCAGGCTCCTGACCCCCACCGTGCAAGGTACTTGACCCCCAGGCTCTCAGTGTCCTCAGGCCCCTCACAGAGGGGCGGTCGTGAGGATTCAGGCGGAATGGGGGACGCTTACTTAAGAGGAGTCTCCCTCCCAGACCCCGTCTCCAGAGCACCTGGAAAATTCCCTGCTGCTAGCAGATAGCATGTTGTATTAGAGATTATGTTCAGAGACCCAGGTTTCCCCCGTTGGTTTTGTTTATAGGACACCGAATGAGTCACACGACCCGTTTGTTTTGAGCACATGAACGGAATTGACTTAGCCGAACAGGTAGCTGGTTGTGTTAGAGTGTCCTACATACCCAACCGGACTTCTTTTAAATCCAGAACCTGGGACTCCCAACCTGGTTATGGCTCCTGATCTATGAGAAATCTATTCCTCGGTTTCTATCTTTAATGATTCCTTTTCTAATGAAAGAGGATCCATTTCTTGGGCAATGTGGTGAGCACTTCTAGAGCTTTGCTCTAGTCCCCTGTACCTGTGAAAACAATTCTGATTGTGGCAAAATTTACGTAAAATACATTTTTTGCCGTTTTAACTATTTTTAAGTGAGCAGGTGGGTGGTATTAAGCACCTTCTCACTGTTTAGGAGGGTTACCACTGTCCACCCAGATGGAAGCTCTTAAACACCAAGCGCCCGCGTGCCCCCCACCCCCAGCTCTGGGCACCCACCATCCTACTTTCTCTTAGAGGCCCAGCTTGATTTACTTAAAAAAATATTTTTTTAATTTATTTATTTGACAGAGAGAGAGAGAGAGAGATCACAAGTAGGCAGAGAGGCAGGGAGAGGGGGAAGCAGGCTCCCTGCTGAGCAGAGAGCCGGATGCGGGGCTCGATCCCAGGACCCTGAGATCATGACCCTGAGATCATGACCTGAGCCGAAACAGAGGCTTAACCCACGGAGCCACCCGGGCGCTCCTCCCTCCTCCCACCTTGATTTAGAGGTCGGAAATCCCCCGGAGAGCCCACCTCAGGGCTCACACGCTAGAACTGGGGGCCCGGAGTGTTGCCCGCTGGCGGAGGGGGCTCCTTGCGCTGAGCGGCTTTCACGCGCCAGCTAGCTGACTTGACCTCTCTGTTTCCCCGCCTGTGGACGGCCGCAGCCCCGGGGGCCCCCAGGGCTGAGAGAGGAGGATTCAGTGGTCACTGACGCAGAGCCCTTGGCCTGGTGCAGAGTAAGCCCCGCGGGCTGGCTGGTGTTACTG
>LNAC01000189.1:1078541-1094599 GCA_002007465.1 Ailurus styani
CGTCCCCAGCCGGGCCGGGCCGCGGCCGCACGCCCACGCCGCCTGCCAGCTCCCGCGGCCTCCAGCTCCAGCTCCTGCGAAGTCAGGCTTCCTCCCTCGGGAAGCTCTCTGAGTGCTTCGGCCTCTCTCCTTTCAGGAAGCCTCGCAGCCAACTCACACCCGGGGCGGGAAGCGGACGCGAGTAACTTGACCCTGGGGCGGAGAGCATTTCAGAAACTGGCTCAGCCGCCCGGCGGCTGGCAGGGTGAGCCGGGTCAAGCTGGCCCTCCTGCTTTTTTTCCCTCTTTCGTTTGAATAGTTCCCTTTCTCCTGCTCGAGGAGGCCCTCATTTCCGAGAGCCGGGCTTTGCTTGGGCCACAGCGCGGGAAGGTAAGACGGGAGACACGGTCCTGCGCATCTCGGCGGCCTGTCCCAGGGATTTGTCCCCTGACAGCTCCCCGAGAGATGAGCCCCGGATCCCGTCTACACTCAGAGCTCCGAGGCTCGCAAATCCCGGGTCTCCTGAATCTCAGAGCTGATGCTGTTTATGATGCGGGAGGTCTGTCTCCCACCTTCACTTGGGGGCCGCATTTTCTTATCACTGACTTTCAGAAGACATGGGGTGCTCTGCGAATTGAGCAGGGGCTGCGAGACCACAAACACATTATAAAATTGTACCACTGGAAGATTCCGGGACAAAGAAGGAAACAGGCAGAAGAGCAGATTGTGGAATAGCTTCCTGACAGGTCACCAAGGAAGCACGCTGTGACACAGAACTTCCTAATTTCAGCTAGATGGGGAGTTAGACTCGCATTTAGTTGCTTATTCATTTGTTCCGCAGAGATTTATTCTGTAGAAGCTGTTTCTCTTACAACTACAGGATTAGTCTTTTGAAAATAAGCCAGAAAATGTATGGACATTATTAGTCTTAGGAAATGCACCGTAATAATGTCCTCTTATATGTTTATAAAACACACACCTCAAACATGTCATTTTCCCTCTGACACCTGGGCTTCTGTATGCTGTTCCCTGCCTGGAAAACCCTTCCCTGCTCCAGGGATTGCTTCCCTGCAATCAGGCTCAGACTGCTGGGCATCTGGATAGACTCTTTCCTGACAAAGTATTTTCTGACCCCAAGCAAATGAGCCTCATGTTTGTTCTCCCCCAGATTCCTGTACTTACCTGTCTTTTTTTTTTTTTTTTAAAGATTTATTTATTTATTTCACAGCGGGAGAGAGATCACAAGGAGGCAGAGAGGCAGGCAGAGGGGGGGGGGAAGCAGGCTCCCTGCTGAGCAGAGAGCCCGATGCGGGCCTCGATCCCAGGACCCTGGGATCATGACCTGAGCCGAAGGCAGAGGCTTTAACCCACTGAGCCACCCAGGCGCCCTGTACTTACCTGTCTTAACACAAGTCACAGACCTTGGCTTGCTTTCTGTTCTGCCCTGTATTACACCTCCTTCCCTGCTCATGGCTGGGTTCTGAGCACCCAACCACAGGGATTGACTCCAGAAATATTCTATGTGCTCCCTTCTTCCCAAATATCTGAAGAATGCAGAGCAGAACGAATTTTATCGGTAGCTTTTAGACCACGCCCCTACAGGGCTTCCGGACACAGCTCTCATTTCCGCTACTGACACCACTAAGATCTTACCCGATTCCTTGTAAACCTGCATCATCCCACTTAAAAACAACTTTCTGTCCATGTCTGGTGTTTTGCAGAGTAGTCTTCACATTTTCCTGCTTGAACCATCATTCTTAAGAAGCAAAATAAAGCTGTCCTCACAACCTCACACTCATCCAGCTGATTCTTAAGTTGGCCCCAATTCCTGATTGGGAGGTAGGTTGGAGGGGCATTTGGGGTTCTCTCTCTTTTTTTTTTTTTTTAAAGATTTTATTTATTTATTTGACAGAGAGAGAGAGAGATCACAAGTAGGCAGAGAGGAGGAAGCAGGCTCCCCACTGAGCAGGGAGCCAGATGCGGGACTCAATCCCAGGACCCTGAGATCATGACCCGAGCCGAAGGCAGAGGCTTTAACCCACTGAGCCACCCTGGTGCCCGCATTTGGGGTTCTCATCCAGGCCCCATTATCAGACTCTGGTTCTAGATGCATTTTGCAGGCTCGTCACAGAAGTCTTCAGTAGGCTTGGCAGCAGGAGACGGTGTGAACTTTTTCTCCTACTGGTGTCTGCTTTCCCCTCCTGGACATCACTGGCTCCCCTCCCCTGATGCTAAACATGCATTTTTGTGGTTAGATTTGAATTTGATTCCAGAATCCCAGGAGCACTTCCACAGATGTCTCCAAACTTCTGCCTGCATTTCCAGATGCTGCTGGGGAGATATTTTAGTGAACGGCTGAGCACTTGGGACTTGGACCTTGACAGCCTCGGCTCAATAGCTCACCAGCTATGGGACTACAGAGTGAGTTCCTCGTGTCACCAGTGGGTCGCAAGCACCACATGTCTTCCCTTCTTGATTTGATTTACAGGAGCTGGCAGTGCCCACTTCATGGTAGGTCTCCGCCCATGTTCACCAAAGCAGTGAGTGGATGAGCCAGTTCCTGAGCCTTTGTGTTTACGTGTTAAAGAGGGAGAGATGGTCTCTCTAGAATGGTTAACATAGTTAAATGAATATTTGCAACAAGCTTTTTACAACACTTGGCATATAATAATTGCTCAGCGAATGGAAAAATGGTGACTAATGTTCTCAGTTGCTCTTAGGGACTGGAACAGTGACAGCAGGTCTTGCAGATGGGGGAAAAGGGGACAGTGCTCCCCATGTCTATGGTGCCTGACCATGCAATGTCCTCAGAGATGCAGGCAGGTAGAGAGGAAGTCTGTGCTTTGTCAGGGTTAGAGAGTAGAGTGGGGGCATTTCCAGAGGCAAGATGGCTGAGGGGGGCACTTGGGGGCTGGGTAGGGGGTCCCTGTTGGTTTGCAACCCTCTCCAGGGCTTCCTGGGTGTGATCTGAAACTGGCCCCACTATGCAGAGGTCAGGGAGGGGTGGAAAAGAGGCAGGCCACTCCAGGGTAGCAGGTGGCCATTTTAACAAGCAAGGGAACTGGGCGCCTGGGTGGCTTAGTGGGTTAAAGCCTCTGCCTTCAGCTCGGGTCATGATCTCAGGGTCCTGGGATCGAGGCCCACATCGGGCTCTCTGCTCAGTAGGGAGCCTGCTTCCTCCTCTCTCTCTGCCTACTTCTAATCTCGCTCTCTCTGTCGAATAAATAAATTAAAAAAAATAAGCAAGGGAACTTCCATATGAGGCTTGTCTTGGGCAAGATGAATGGATCCCGACACCCAACCATCAAATCTTAAGTTTATATAGAGAGAAGCCTTAACTGTATATCATGTAGGTGTTTTCAATACCACATCACTAGCTCAAAGCTCTGTCCTCGGAGCAGCTGCTGGGAGCACAGCAGGGAAGGCAAGAGGAACCCATGTTTCGAGGACAGGGGTGGGGCGGCTGAGGAGCCTCTGAGTGCCCCGGTCCAGCTCAGGGGTCAACCTTCAGCTCAGTGGTCACTCTTCTCAGTGACCTTCCCCACAGTTCCCCGGTCAGGGAAGAGAGGCTGGCCATTCCCAGCAGAGACTCATAGTCACGGAGCTAAAAGACCTTTGAAAATATTTGTATTCAGAGTGTAAAAAATTACAATGTATTTGCATCAAAAACACAAATTAAAGTAATTGTACAAATTTTTAAAAATTATTCTTCATGACTGTTTTCCAACTGTTACTTTTCTCCTATAAGATTCAAAATGATCTATTAAAACTGAGAGGTAGAATGTACATCAGATGGAAGAATGAAAATTTAAATAAAAATTTTGCCAATCAAAATGGATTTATTTCTTTGAAAGTGTAATGAAATCTCATGGAGTATTTGTAACAAATAAAAGTATTGGTGAATCAAGGGTTCAATGTCCATCTAGTTGTCAACATAAAGAATCCATACAACCCTTCAAATGAATTTTATCTAGAATTACCATACCCAGATATAAGCTGAATATAAGATATTATATATTATATATATAGCTGTATATATTCTTATATATAGATATCTTATATATAAGAGCTTATATATAAGATAGAAGATGAATTTGAATAATGTGAAATGTACACCAACCATCCGTGCAATTGTTGGCCGTACCTGGCCGGGACATGGGTACCTCTGGATCTACTTATTGGAACCAAAAGGAAACAAGACAGGGGTACTCGGCATGGCAGGAAAATGCTGTTTTGTTGTGCAAGAATCTACTGCGTCCTCTGCACCTTAACTCATTTGTCTTTTCTGGAAACAAAATCCGTAGGCTGCTCAGATCCTCCTCACACTTCAAAGCAGTGTCTGTCTCTCAAGTTGGCAGCAGAACTTACAAATCTTGGAAGCATTTGGCTGCAGCCACGCTTGGTTTTCAGGGCATCCTGGCAGAGGTGCCGAAAAGCGTTCCCAGGTTCCTGAACTGTGTTGAGGACCGTGGGATGTGCTGTGCCAGGACCCCAGTGGGTTTCTGGTTTGCAGACCCTCTGAAGAGTGGGAGGGCCCAGCACAGGAACCCCTCTTGCCTTGGCCGGAGGGGTACATGCTTTTCTACTAGATTCTGATGGGTGGTAGTTACTGCATTCTGGGATCTGCATATTTCAGCTTGACCGGGTGATGAGGGGGCTTTCAGTCCTTTACAGTACTTCTCATTTCCTGAAATATTTTGTTCTATAAAACAAAAAGAGAGACTACTTTATTGCCCACCTTCTTCCTTAGAATGCAAACTCTTAAGAAGGAAGTTTTTGTTTGTTTGTTTTTGTTGTTGTTGTTGTTTTTTCTGTTTTCTTCCCTCCCTTGAACAGCCTGGAGTAAGACCTTGAAGAACACAGAGTGAATGACTGCAAAAATAAACCAAGGTATCTTGATGGCCCACCACCTGCCAAGGTGTGACAGCTGCTCAGGAGTCCACGTAGAGCCCGGCATAGCATGGAGCACGGGCAAGGTACTCTGAAAGAGACTCCAATCCAGCCCTGCCTGCCTTCATTCATTCACTCACTCAGCCCCTGGGCCAGCTTCTGCCCTCTCCACTGACTGGAGGGACTTCTGTTTCCAGCGAGTGCTGGACTCAGAGGTGACCGGGTGTTAGGCAGCTGGCGTTCCCAGACAGGTGTAAGAGCCGGCAACAAAATCCCGTTGGGCGCCGAAAGGGTTAATTCATCCCCACTTTGGAAGAGTTGCCATTTTGCCAGTCCTGCACACAAAAGAGCAATGGCGGTCAGGGTCCCTCCAGTGGAGGGTAGACGAAGTCCCTGTGCCCAGCAAAGGAGCTTGGCTCAGCATAGCTCTCTGAGGACGTCGCCCCTCCTGCTGACCTTGGCCTTATGAGTTTCTCTTCCTCCAATAAAGTTTGTTCCTTCACCCACAACGTGGGGCTTTGTGGAACTTGCCCAAAAGCTAGGTGCACAACCTTCCGGATCTACTGGGTATAATATTCTGTCCATCATAACCCCATCTTTTCTGTTGTCTTGAAGATTTAAGAAGAAAACGTTCTTTAATAACTTAGGGTAATGGGGGGACAAGTATGTAAAACTGCACATTCTAGACAGCATGACACATTCTGGAGCACAGTTTGGGGGGAAGTACTGGATTTGAGATAAGGACTTACTCTGTCCAGGTCAATCTGCGAGAGCTTCACCAAGGAGACGATACCTGAGCATTCCAACCTGGACACCTTCTCTTCCTGGGTTCACTCCCTTGTTCCCCTGTGAGGCTTCTTTGGGGACACCTCCCCAATAAAACACTGCATTCACATCCTCTTTTCAGGATTGCTTCTGGGGGAACTGGCTTAAGACTTATTGTTTCTTAAACACCAAATTGATGTCACGGCCAAAAGATCGCCATCACCCAGAGCTGTGCTCCAGAAATCCAGTTTGGATAACACCGGGGTGGATGTGACCTCTAAATTGCTTCCTGCTATAGCACTCCTCACCATGCAAGGCAGGTGGGACCTGGCTTTAAATTAGGCTTAAATTAGGCTTTAAATTAGGCTTAAGTTCAGATTCCACGTCCTACCAGCTGTGTGACCTTGGGTGATGGATTTGTCTCCTGTGGCTGTTGTGAAAGTACCACAACCTGGTATACAAACTTATTTTCTCACAGTTCTGGATACCAGACGTGAGCCCCAAATTAAAGTGTCAGCAGGGTCGGCTCCTTTTGTTGGTTTCTGAGGGCGAATCTGTTGCACGTTTCTCCCCCACCTTCTGGTGGTCGCGGGCAATCCTTTATGTTCCCTGGCTTGTAGATTCATCGCTTCAGTCTCTGCCTCTCTGTCTTCACATGGCCTTCTCCCTGTGTGTCTTTGTCTGATTTTCTATCTTATAAGAACAGTCATTGAATTAGGCCTCAATCCAGTACAACCTTCATTTAACTTAATTCCAACTGCAAAGACCCTATTTTCAAATAAGGTTACATTTACAGGTTCCAGGTCCTAGGACTTAAATGTATCTTTTGGAAGGCACAATTCAACCTATAACAGGCAAGCTGCCTTACCTCTCTGGATTCCCTTTCTTATTTGGTAAAACAGGGATGAAAACAGGCCATTAAGTGGATTGAATGTTAACATATGTGTCAAATGCTCAGCCCAGATCCTGGCACATATTAAGCACTTGGTCAGTGGTGATTGGGGCCACTGGTAAGTGAAGGTCATCAGCCAGAACCTCCAGAGCCCTGGGTCTACCAGATGGTCCTAGATCTTTCTAAGGCTTTGCAATAAATGAGCTGTCATGCCAGGTACTGTCACACAGACACGCGCACATGTGGGTCAGTACTGTCACCAACAGTGATGGAAAAACCTCAGGGATTCCCTTCTCTGAGCTGGGAAATGGGACCCAGAAGGGAAGACCTGGAGCTCATCCCCATATATTCCCAGAGGCTTAGCTGAGGTTCTCGTGGTGAGAAAAAGACATAGAACTGGGATCAAGGAGGTCAGGGTTTGAATCTCTGTGCAGCCATTTACTATGGTTTTGTGTTCTTGGGCTAGTAGCACCTCTGGGCCCTGGTTCCTTCCCCTCCCATACCTGCGCTATGTCATCCGTCTTGTTATCCTGGTGTGGCCAGCACCAATATATTGTTCCTATTACTCCTTTCAAAAACTGTGCCTTCTCAGCTCAACTAAGAAGAAAGAGGAGAAAATATTTTATTTATTTCCTCCTTCTTCATTCTTCTTCCTTTATGTAGCTCTGAGCTACAACCTTTTCCTATGACCTTTTCCTTCTCTCTGAATATCTTCTTTTAACATATTTTGTAGCGCAGGTCGGCTGGTAATGAATCCCCTCAGTTTTTGTTTGTTTGGGAAAGTCTGCTTCCTTTTCTTTTGAGGGATAATTTTGCTAGATATAGAGTTTTTGGTTGGTGGAGGTGGGGAGTGCAGAAAAGCATGAACAAATTGGAGGTCATTACTGCAGTCATCTACCTCCTGAACCCCTCACAGCCTGCGCCTTACTCTTCACAGGATTGGGGGCTATTCGTCGCAGCTGTCCTGCAACTGGGCATAGGTCATAGTGGTGCCTCCTCGTTACCTTTTGAATGGTTGTGAGTGTGTGTGTGTGAGTGTGTGTGTGTGTTGGGGAAGGAAATCTCCACTGGATGAGTTCTGTTCATGTTTCTGATGGAGAAGCAGAACTCAATTTCCCAGCTCCCCTTGCAGGTAGGATGTAAGCATGTGACCTGGGCCCCACCAATCAGGAGCAACCGGAAGGGATGTGCCTTCAGAAGAAAGAAATGGGTGGCAGTTGTTGCACTTCCTGCTCCCCGGCCCCAGTGCTGGTGGCTGGAAGCCGTGGGGCCATGGGCACAGTCCCTTCGGTGGCGTGTTATGATCACGGCCCCTGGCTGTATCAATTCTCTGGGCATCCCAGGGGTTGTGTAAGCTGATGAATATCTGTTAATACTCTCCTCTTATGCTCAGCAGACCAAGGGTTCATTATGCTCATTCTGTTCTTTTTTGCTCTTTATGCCACAGGCAGGAAATAATAAAACCTTACTGAAAGATATTAAGGAAAATCTAAATATGTAGAGGGATGTATTATACTCACAAATAGAAAGACTCAATATTGTAAAGGTACTGGTGTTCCCCAAATTGGTCCACAGATTCCATAAACATTTAAAGTGCTGTCTTTTAAGAAAAGTGACAAATGGATTCTAAAATATCTACGGAAAAGCAATGGACAGAGTATAACCAAGAGATTATTGAAGAAGTCGTGCAAGGAGGGAGAACTGGCCCACCCAAATGTCAAAAAATTTTAAACATTTTGAATTAATATAATGTGATATTTATGAAGGAATAGACAAAATAACTAATGAAATAGAATAGAAGGCCCAGAACAAACATGTAGGTAGAAATTCAATAGTATGGGATAGTGTCCTTGAGGGAAAGGGGGCTGATATTTGGAAAATTGGTTACCTATATGGAAAAAGATAAAATTAAATCCAACTCTCTTTCCCCTCCGCTCCCACCCCTCCCTTTTTTCTCTTTTCTTCTTGTGAGTTTGTCTGTAAGTATAACTACCTCACCTGTGACAAATACCCTCCCTGCCTATCTCAAAAGTTTGTATAATTATAATAATACATGCTAAAGCCACCTGAAAGCAGCTAGGTACAAAAACCACAAGGACCATACTCCTTTTGTTCTCCACTGAAAGCCCAGCCCTTAGCACAGTGCCTGGAATGTAGTAGATGCTCCATGAATATTGGCTGAAAAAAATGCTATAATCATCACAACTCACACTGGTAATCATCATCCTAAACACCCGCTCCTTCTCCACACAGCAGGCCCCTTATGGTTCTGATTATGTGAATTGGGTCCAGGTGTCTCTGAAGTCAGAAAATAAACTCCACAACTGTAGGCCAGACTGGAAGACGGTGATGTTTCTTGATGAGTAATCATGTGGACCTGAGTGAGGAGGATCGGGTTCTGCCAGCAACCAGCCATTTATGGACAGAAGGAGCTGAAGCTTGCTGCTGGTATTTTGAGACAAAACTTCCCAAAATTCCAGGTGACAGTCACAGAAATACTGTTTTATGATTATATATTAAATACCAAGGCGAGGGTGGCATTTTAAATTGTGCACTAGCGATCTCTAGCAAGAGTCTGAATGTATCATGGTGAAACTGGTATTTCGATGGGCTACAGCAGGGTCGCCAGTGGTGGGGGGGGCGGGGGGGGGCCATCCTGCACTACCAGGTCCCTGGTCTCTCTCCACTAGATGTCAGTAACACTGCTTCCCCGACACTCAGTCAGGACTACCACAGGTGTCTCCAAGGTGTTGATAAATGTCGCCTGGTGGGAGATCACCCCTGCTGAGATCTGCCAGGCCAGAGCAATTCTTCTGATGGTACTAAACTACCAAACCAGGAGCATTTGTATGCATTGTGCCTTGGTAGGCAGCAGGCACTATGCTGGGGGTTTGGATTTGAAGTTCACAATAACTTCATTAGATGGGAAAAGTCCTTGCCATTTTACAAATGAGGAAGCTGAAAGGACATGCCTTGTTCCAGCTGAGTGACTGAGTAATGAGTGAGTGGACCAACAGCCACAGGTAGGTCTTCCTCTTCCCAGCTGGAACCCTGACCCTACCAGAACCCCAGGCTCACTGCTCACAGATGACCCATGCAGACAGACAGAAGTAGAGGCCCCAGACTGAGGATGCTCCAAGGACTCTGAGAATAAGGTCCTACAGGTGAACTTCCCCAAAGCAAACCAAGAACTCCTGGCTGGGTTAAAGTCAGGGAACATAAGGATGGTTCTTTTCTCCAAACCAGCTCTGGGAAGACTCTTGAAGACTCAAAGCTGAAAATGTCTTCCCGTTTCAGCCTTGTCCAGCATCTACACAGTCACAGCACTGCCTTTATTTGCCAAGGCACTGTTTCTTCATTGGTTCATGAGGGTTGGCATGGGGACCCGTTCCTTTGTGTACCTGCTGGTGCTGGACAGGTAGTAAGGGCATGTTTGTTGAGTGAATGAAAGGAGCAGCACAGATGGTGAGGGAGAAGAGTGTATGTGACATCTCTTTGATCTCTTTTATTTTTTAAAAGATTTTTATTCATTTATTTGAGATAGCAGAAGCGGGGAGGAGGAACAGAGGGAGAGGGAGAAGCAGATTGCCCACTGAACTGGGAGCTTGACATGGGACTCGATCCCAGGACCCTGGGATCAGGACCCAAGCCAAAGGCAGACACTTAACCAACTGAGCCACCCAGGCGCCCTCTTTGATCTCTTTTAGAGCCTCCCCTCCCCGTCCTTTGTTTGGGAGACGGTGGCCAAGACAACGCCAGTCACCACTGGGTTTCCAAATCATCCGCAGCTCTGAGAAGCAACATAACAGAATCCTAGTATTGGAAGGACACTGAGACATGACTTCATCCATATTCTATCTGGTTTGTGAATCATCCTGTAGCATTTCTGATGTACCCATTAAACCCATTCTGTGGTTCATTTGTTCATTCAATTCTTTGTGTTTGTGGGGATATCTGTTATGTACCTATGTTGTTTGGGATGTCAGGCAAGATGATGATAATGACAATGATGACCCTGGCATTCATCCTGTCTGTATTAGTTAAGTAATGGGCTGAACCAAATGAAAGCCTCAAATCAGTTTGACTGTGATAGTGTACTATCTCTTAACAATCCAGAAGCAGGCAGGCTATCCAAGTCCAGTAGGTCACCTCATGACCAGGGACCCAGGCCCCTTCTGTTTGCTCTCTTACTTCCTAGGGTGTGGTTCTCTCTGGCAGGGCTGAAGCTGGCTCAGGCTGTCATGGCAGCACCACAGCCTACAAGAGGGGGAAGGGAGGGGGCAGTGGTTACATGCATCACTTCTCATATCCTATTGGCTGGAGCTTAGTCACATGGCTGCTCCTACCTGCAAAGGAAGCTGGGAGATGTAGTCTCTAGCCTGTGCTCAGTTAAAACTGACTCTGTGTGTGGTATTTTTTAAAAAAAGAAGGGACAAATGGATACCAAAGATCAAGTCATAGTCTTTGCCATGCAGCCCACATCCTTCATTCTTTCAGTTTACACACGAGGAAACTGAGGCCCAGGGAGGGGAAGTAGCTTATCTGAGGTTCCATAGTAAGTCAGTGGCAATACAATTTTTAAGGCCACAGCGTCTTTTAGTAAATCATTATGATTACTCCTGCAGCGTGTGGCTTCTGCTTTCCAGGAGAAGGATGTATTCTCCAGGATATAAATTATGCTATGGATGGTGGTCTTAGATTGTTTTTTTTGGTGGGGAGGGATGGATTCATGGAGACTTTGAAGTAACTATGGAGGATTTTAACTGTCTCTCCATAAAAATATTCAAATGCGAGTGCACACAGACAAGGACAGTTTTAGAGTGTTCATGATGACTCCTTTAAGCCTCTAAGAATCCCTATAAACCCATGCAGGAACACAAAGAAACACACCCCACGTATGCTGCATCTGGCAGCTACAGAGCCTTCCTTCTGATCCAGCCTGGTTCACATTACAGCTAGAATTCTCTGCAAACACTTAATTTGAGGTCACCATGGAGCTACTATGCAAATTGTCTTAATGTAAGAAGGAGAAGCTCAGACTTGCTGGTCTACCAAGTTCCAAACTATGAAAATGCCTCCAGGGAAGTTTCATATTGCCAAGAAATGCAGACACATCACATTAGTAGCGATTTATGGACCCTTACTGTGTGCAAGCACACACACATACACACACACAAAGACTCTTAACAATAAAAAGGTTATCCTTGAAATTACTATTTTTTTTAAATCATTAGGGATAATTTGCTATCTGAGTGAGATGATTTCCAGCCACAGAACTGGATGTGCAGACTGTTGCCTTATCTTGGTATGCCACAAAAGAGCCTTTATCATTTTTTTGTTTATAATGTACAATGCTGCCAAACAGAACATATTGAAACTGAGCGCAAGCAGACGGTATTTACTCTAAGTGAACCAGAATCAAGTTTTAAATAAAATAGGCTTAACAGAAATGATAACAAAATCTGATCTAGCAGACTCTAAGAAACGGCTTGGCACACAAGACACCCTGCCCTGGGGAATCACATTAGCCTCTACAGCATGATCGTGTTACATAAAATTAAAGGTTACAGCCGCTGGATCCAAGCATGAATGCTTAATCATGTTCTCAATGAGAGGAATAGAAGCCCCAGGAATCAACTCATGAAAGTTTAAGGCAGAAAAAGAATCCCCATTCTTACTTAGTGCTTATATTTGGGATTCAAGAAGTAACGTAGACTCACGCGCTCAGTCCCCAGGAGAACCCCGTAGACCCTAACTATCATGATCTTTTCAAAGTCGGCCTTCTGAGAAAGCCAGATAGGCTTGGCACAGAGAAGCAGATGGCTTTTATTTTGCTTATTTATTTTCGCATAGAGTTAGAAGACCATACCGAGCCTTATCAGGATGTGAGCCAGGCGAGAGGGCAAGACCCGGAGTTGGCTTCTTCTGGAACACAGCTGAAACCAAGTCTAGCCATTCTCTCTTGAGGAGACCCGGCCAGCACTTGACATTGGCTAGGAGGTGGAGGAGAAATGTGCTTACTCCAAAATAATTCAGCCAGATTGTGTCGGTAGTACATGACCAATCCCTTCACAATGGGAGAATCATGACGAGGGTTTCCGAAGGCTCCCACCTTCGGCTGTCTGTGGAGTTCTATGGGCCCAAAGCAAAGAATGCCTGAAATGGAGCCCCCCTCGAAGCCTCCAGAGGGAACGCATCCTGCTGACAACTTCGTGCTGGATTTCTGGCCTCCAGAACAGTGAAAGGAACTACTGTTGACTGAAGCGAGCAAGTTTGTGTAATGGGTTGCAACAGCAGTAGGGGAATGAATGCCAGAGCTCTGGCCTGGAGGACAAGCCACTGGAATCCTCTGAGCCCCTTTCCCTCCGTGTGGAAGGTGGGGCTGATGGTCGCACCTCTTCCCATCAGACAGTAAAGGCAGAGATGGGCCGTGAAACACGTCTTGCAAAGTCAGGGGCAGTTTAGTGTTCGTGAGTTCTTCTTCTTCTTCTCCTTCTCCTTTTTTTTTTTCAAAATGAAAATATTTTTTAACTTATTATTTAAAATAATGTGATTATAAAATACTTCTTTATAAGAGCAATTGTACAGTTGTACAAAGGCACTTAAACAATAAAAATAATCTGAACTTTCCAACCCCAGAAATAGCCACTATTCCATATGTCCTTTCTCTAGGTTTTGATGTTGTGTTTAATTTCTGGATTTAAGCCTTTGGGCACCACATCTCAACCAGTGGGTCTTGGCATAGCTTGTGGGTCCTTCAGTACAGGGAATATGATAACACCCACCTGCCAGGTTTGTGGTGAGGACTGCAAGGGGTAATCCACAAAATAGCTTCAAGTAACAGGGCCTGGTACTTTCTCAGTAAGTGGGGAGACGAGAAGGGAAGGGGTTGCCTGCGGGGCTGAGCATCCTTAAGGTGGTGGCCCAGAGCCTGGCGGGCTGACAGAGCTCCATACACAGGGACTGTTGTCGCTATCCTGGCCATTCTGCACACCGAACTGTGTTCCAGTGACGTGCACCTGCTCTCAACATCTGCAGATAGCCCTTCTCTCTTGGCCTCAGGGACTTTGCAGAGGCTGACTCTCTTCTCCTGCTATGGCTGATTCCTCGTTGCCTTTCTGGACTCAGCTCGTGCACCATCTCTCTTGGGATGCCTTCTTTGGCCCAAAGTATGGTTCAGGGGCCTCCCCTCTGCCCTCACGGGCTATGCTTTTATAACCTCTACACCCCCTCACGTCAAAGTGCGACCCACTCTGCACTTGTTCTTGTCCCACACTAGACTTTTAAACCTCTGCTCCAGGAAAGCAGACCCTGTCTCACTCATGGCTGGGTCTGTCTCCAGCACCTAGGGCTTGGCTCACAAGAAGTGTCCAGAAAATGTTTACTTGACAAAGGAGGAAGGGGAGGGAATGATGCTTGGACTCCTCTTTGGGGGGCCTTCTGCCTTCCCTGACTCTCAGGGGTGGAACCAGTGCCTGCTGTGTTCTCACAGCCTCCTGGGCTTCCTTCTGCCACAACACAGACCCCCAGTCATAGCCTTTGCATGTATGACTTAGTATATGTATTAGTCAGCTCTCTCTGTGATAATGCTGTGAAACAAACATCCCTCCAACCCGGATCTCCGTGGCTTACAAGAACACATATTTTTCTTCGTCGTGAGCCTGTGCTCTGCTTTAGGATACATGTGGGGTTCAGGTCTATTCCTTGGATCTCATTCTGGGGACAGAGGATTCTGGGGCCAGCTCTTCTCATGGTGGATAGCAACAGCACAAGAGGGCCGAAACGTGTGCCATCACTTAAGGCCTTCATGCACTCAGACTTGGTGCACTGTCACTTCTTCTCATAACCCACTGGCCAAAGCAAGTCCTACGGCAAAGCCCACATCGGCAATGTGAGAGAAGTAGGAAAGGACAGCAAGAGAAGGAATTGTGAGCGGTTAGTACAGTTTACACAAGAGATCATTATTGGAGATTACAACTAAGACCTCTGTTGTCCTTATTATGTTCAGGCACTAACATCCATTCATTCACCCCCCATAATAACCCTAAAAGGGGGATTACCACCATTTTACAAATGAACAAACTGAAGCTAGAATAGGTTAAGTAATTTAGCCAAGTTAACTTGCTAGAGAGTGGGAAGAGTGGGATAAACTGTGAGTAGAACGGGGCCCGGAACCCTGGCCTGTGACCATTCCCTCCCCTTGCCTCTTGAGGTACGTAGAGGCTGGGTCTCTTTATTCTGGGTTCAGTCTGTTGCCTGGTGTAGACCAGCCATTCGGTCAGGGCTTGTTGGTGGAATGAAAGGCAAGAAATGTTTACGGACCATTTATTACATCCCAGGTTCTCCTACCTGCTTCTGTAAATAGTTTCTGACATAACCCTCCGAGCGATCCTGGGGAGTAACCATCAGTCTCCCCATTTCACAGACAAGGACTCCAAGGTGAAAATGAGGCTTGTCCCACCCCAAGGTCTGGCAGTCTGGGCCTATCTTAATCCACCTGGATCATGCTGGATGCGGCGCGATCCTTTTCAGCTTTTCCCCTTTGCCTCTGGGAGTTTTTTTGCTGTATTAGAGAGACATCCCGTGACCCCCAACATTCCAGAGAGATAGAGAGAGAGAAGGATGGGCGAAGGGGGAGAAAAGATGGGGACACTCGAAAAGAACCCATATTTTCTATCAAATCCCAGACAGTGGCTTAAGGCGCCCAGCAGATGGCAGGACGTGGCCAAAGATCCCCCCGGAAGCCAGCTGGGCTGTTTGGGTGGGACCGCACCTCGCGGGTGACCTGCGCGTCCCTCAGTTAGGGTCTCCCAGGGTCTGCGCTCCCCCCAGAGCCTCGGGGTGCACCCATCGCACCCAGCACTCGGCACCCCGGGCCCGGGCTCGCCTCCTCTCCGCATCTGGGCTCCCCGGCAGCCGCGGCCAGGGACTCACGCACCCAAATCGAACCCACCCATTCATCGCACAATTCTGGGGAATCCCGAGCTGCACGGCCAGCTCCTAGCGACTCCTCTCCTAGCGACTATGGTGTGAGGCAAACTACACTCAGTTGGGACCTCGGTTTCCCCATGTAGAATGAAGGGGGCTCTAAAGGGTCTAGACTTTACTTTCATTCGTTAAATATTCAGAAAAACATGAAGAGGAAAGGCGTCTTTTGGAGAACGTGTAGACGCACCACCGCCCGAGTGCCAGGCCGGACGGCAAAGAAAGCCCAGTGGGGCTTCCTGGGGGGCTCCCTTCGCAGCCAGGACGGACCGAGGGCTCCTTTCCCTCCAAACCTCAGGCCACCTGCCTCGAAAACGGGGGACGCTGATTTTCCTAACGGTTGGGTTGTGAAGAGGTGACGGGGAACGGTGTTTCCAAGGCGCTGAGCCTGGGCCCGGCACACAGTAGGGCTCACAGTCGCTGACTGCGCGTCGGGAGCGCCCTGCTCCGGAATCACGATTCCTCCCGCCCTCCCTGCCCTCCGTTCGGCTCTCCCCGCCGCCCCGCTGCGCTCCACCCGCCCGGGCCCGCCGCGCCCCCTCCTGCG
>LNAC01000189.1:1095140-1200126 GCA_002007465.1 Ailurus styani
TCCGGCTCCCCGCTGCCCGCCGCCCGCTGCCCGCTCCGCTGCCCAAGCCGCGCGCCGCCCGCTCCCCGCGGCCGGGCATGTAGCGGCGGCAGGCGCCACGGCGGAATATGGGCGGGAACCACTCCCACAAGCCCCCCGTGTTTGACGAGAACGAGGAAGGTAAGAGGCGCGGGGCGCACCCCTCCTTCCCCCTGCGCGGCGCGCGGCTTCTGCCGCGCTGGGTCCTCTGCGCCGCTGCCCCTCCCGGCCCGCGCGCCGGAGCGGACGGGGGTGCAGCCCAGCCTTCACTTGGGGAGCGGAAGGAGGAGCTGTCTGGGGCGCCAGTCCGGGGGCTGCTCGGCTCCAGCTCCCCAAACCCGTCGGCTTCAGAGCCAGAGGCTCGGGGAGGTGGCCGGTGCGTGCCTGCGTGTGTGTGTGTGTGTGTGTGTCCACGACGCGTTGGGTCTCCTGCACGGACGGCTTCCACGCGGCTCTCCTTCGCCCAGGACAGCCTGGGGAAACTTTTCTTGGTTAAACTCTGTGACTCCAACGAAGGCGTCCCGCTTGTGGCAGCCTCCCTGGCAAAGGGGTGGTGTAGGATGTCCAGTCTCATCCAGGCTCCAGCGCGGGGCTTCCCTGTGGCTCAGGTCCCCAGAGCTCGGGATTTGAACTGGCCGAACGCCATTTCCAGCGCTGTGTGCCCTGGGTAACTTGCTTAACCTCTCTGAAACCTTCCTTTCTTCACCCATGAGATGAGAATTATGATACCACCTACTGCCCTAGAACACGGGACTGTTTGAAGCTTAACCACTGGTTATCCATGTGAAAAGTGCCTTATAACTGTAATCAGTACAGTATTGTTGGTTATCTGTTAACTTTGCCTTTAAAAGCTTGGTTTCCTAATGCTTTGGTTTCTCCAGCCTTCACCCGGCCCCGCACAAGAGGTAGGATGTAATGAGCACATACTATGTGCCAGACACTGTACTAGGGCTTTATATGCGTTCTCTCGGTCCTCACAGCAACTATATGAGGTAGGGACTTCTGTCGTTCCGTTTTGCAATTGAAGAAAGGGATGTGGCCTAGTCATAGCTCCTAAGGAGCAGAGCTGGCTTGGGGGTTGGACAATCTTCCCTGGCGGCAGTGCTTATCACTACCCAGGCAGAGGCTTGTGGGCACAGATCATGGTTTCTGGAATGGCCGAGGCTGTGGGTGGTCATCACATGCTGGCCCAGACAGCCCCTCTCAAAAGGCTATGTAAAGACAGTTAACATAAATTAAGTGGGTCGGCCCTATTTGGTGCTTTCCTAAAGGAGATCCTATCTAGTGGCACCGAATAAGCCCTGACCATCCATGGTGATAAGGGTGGTGAGTGGGGCCAGTGAAGGCACCTGGGTACCCAAGGAGACTGGAAGCTTTCCTCATTCTTTGGTCTGGGGCACAGGCAGGTGGGGAGCCAGGCATGGACAGAGGAGAGGTAGGCAGGGAGGTGGTGGAGGCCCTTGGGTGTCCCAGGAGGAGCTGGGACACATGCAGCTGAACTTGTCCCTGGCCAAGTTCACACTAACCCTGAACTTCTCCATGGAAGTTAAAGTGATCTTGAAATCAGTGTTTGTAGGAGTGCTCTGCTATGGGACAACCCACTTGGGGTGGCTCTGGGCTTGTCCCGCCTTGGAGCACTTTTGTCCTTTGATATTACAATCAGGGCTGCTCAGGTCCTATGAGAAGATACATACTCATTGACAGGTGGAGAGCATAACTTGTGTCAAAAACCTATTTGCAACAAGTCAAAACTCTGCTGTCTATTTTGGTGAAGGGATCTGTATTAGTCTGCTCAGACTGTCAAACACAACACCACCGATGCTTAAACAACAGAATTTGTTGTTGGTGGGGGTCTCAATGACAGATTTGTTTTCTCACTGTTCTAGAGGCCGGAAGTCCAAGATCAGGTGCTGTCCGGGCTGGTTCCTGGTGAGAGCTCCCTTCCTGCTTTCCTCCTTGAGGAGCTGGAGAGAACTGTCTGGTGTCTCTTCCTCTTCTTACACGAATACCAGTCCTATCAGATTAAGGCCTCACCCTTATGACCTCACTAAACATCTATCTCCATCAAGGCTCTGTCTCCAAGGGTAGTCACAACGGAGGTTACACCTTCCCCATGAAGTTTGGAGGCATCAACCCCTGAGCCCATAAGGGGAGCCTTTTGTGAAAGCCATGGTCTCCCTTCATTGAAGAAAGCATGTACATATTACCTCCAATAACTATAGGGGTTCATGCTTCTAAACTGGATCAAAAGTTGTACTTTTGGTAATTCCCAAAGCATTTGTCTTTCTTTTATTTGCAGAGGAAATTTGCCTCCTGTATATCGATATCTGTCTCTCTCCTTTATCCCAGAAAACATGCTTTAAAATATTGATTGGCAAAATAGTTGTATCTGGTGTAGCCAGCCTTTTGATTTTCCTGCTGTTGTTCCTCATTCCAAAAGCAGATTGGACCCAAGGTTAACTGCCTGTTTCAGGGCTCCTGAAGAACAAGGTTAGGACTCACCTCATTTTGCCAGCTTCCAGCCCAGTGAAACATTAACTTGTTCGATTTTGCCAGCGTATCTCTCATATATTTTCCTGTGCAAGTAAAGCTCTGTTATTTGCCACCAATTAATTTGTTTATTCTGTAGGCGTTGGGTGATCATCTTTTTTTAAAATTTTTTTGCACCGACCCCTGTTAGGCAGCAGGAATATGGAGAAGATGAAGGCAAATATCCTAACCTTTAGGGAGCTCCCGGAGCAAATAAATACCCAGGTCAATGCAGAGAGCTCAGAGAACCTCTAGGTAATCTAGAGGAGGTTCCCTAACTCTGGGGCAGGGAGGAGGGGCAGAGAAGACTGCCGCTTAGTGTTGAGTCTTGTGCACATGGCAGGTGTTACCAGTAAGGAGGGTTGGAAGAGATGGGGAAGGGTGTGTTAGAAGGAGGGAACAGAACGTGCAAAGGCGGATGGTGAAGACTAAGCAGGGCTCACTGGGGACATTGTCAGGGGTGGTTAGTACTCCTGTGGTGTGGGGTGTGAGGGTGGAAGGCACAGAGATGATCCCTCGTGCTGGACCAACCTTACAGGGCCAAGTGGCCATGTGTTTGGACTTGATCGTATAGGCATCCAGAGCCACTGAAGAATTTTAAGCAGGGGAATGACATGGTCCAGTGAACGCACATACTCTCCCAAACCAGAGTTGTTGGGTGGTTGAAGATGGAAACACCTACCTGGGCAAAAACAAGTCTGGTTTGTAAGTCATTTAATACTAAACCCTAGCTGAAAGTTTGCATTGCATAATTGTATCATGCCCGTCTCCATTCAGATGGCAAAAGTTTAACTTGCATCCAGGTAACATTAACAACTAACTTCCTGACACAGTGCACGGGCTGCTTTTTTTTTTTTTAAGATTTTATTTATTTATTTCACAGAGGGAGAGAGATCACAAGGAGGCAGAGAGGCAGGCAGAGAGAGAGAGGGGGAAGCAGGCTCCCCGCTGAGCAGGGAGCCCGATGCGGGCCTCGATCCCAGGACCCTGAGATCATGACCTGAGCCGAAAGCAGAGGCTTTAACCCACTGAGCCACCCAGGCGCCCTGCTTTTCATGCCTAGTTGGGAATCATCACAATTCGGCCTGGTGAGGTCTCAGAATCTGCATTGTATTAGAGCAGTAACTGAATCAGGGACCCCAGGACAAGCCCGTTGCCTGTGTGTGGATGAGCTGGGACTCACACCCAGGTCTGTTGAACTCCAGAGGTGGGCACCTAACAGTGTTCCCAGAGACCTAGGGGAAATGTAACTCTCATAGATGCATACGGCCGGGCACAGTGAGGCCAGCACTCGGGTCGGGTTCTGCGACGCCACCCCATGGGATGCTTCGCACAGATCTTGATAGGAAGACAGTAACAGTACATTCTGACAACACCTGCTCGTTTACAATAAGCATCTCACGTGTCATCTTCAAAAAGCCTTTGTTGGGCAGTCACATCATAATATAACCTCTGGGAAGGAAAACAAAGTCCTCTCCCCTTCCAAATTCATGTCAAAATTGCATTTAAGTTGCTTTCTCCCCACACGGTCCTTATCCACATCTGGATATTTTTGTGTAAGGTCCACCTGCTGCAGATACAACAGTTTCTGCTTTTTCTCTTACCATTGTATTTAAAGTGGCTGAGGTTGAAGCGGTGTCTTCAGATCAATAGTTTAATGGGCTGTAGTAGTCCATCAAATGGAACTCTTAAAATTTACTTAAATGTTTTCTTATTGTTAGACCTTTAGGGTGCTTTCATTATTCCATCTTTATAAATAAGTTGCTTGAAAATTATGTACTTTTCCCCCTTCTCTTAAAGGAATTCCTGGGGCACCTGGGTGGCGATGTCAAGTTAAGCGTCCGACTCTTGATTTCAGCTCAGGTCATGTCCCAGGGTTGTGAGATCAAGCAGGCTTTGGGCTCCCTGCTGGGCATGGAGCCTGCTTAAGGTTCTCCCTCTCCTGTGTGTGTGTGTCTGCATGCTCTCTCTTTCTCTCTCTCAAATAAATAAATACCTTAAAATAAAGTGTAAGGGGGGGTATTATTGGATTCAAGGGACTGAATATTTTTTAGAACTCCAGAAACATGTTGTAAATTATGTTTCCAAAGATTTTTTTTTTATCATCAATGTTCTATAAATTTATGGCTGGCATCCACACATTTGGGGGTATTGATTTAACAACCTCATAACAAGCTCTGGGTATTCTCATTTTAGAATGTCATGGATTAAAGGGTCATTTAAGCGTTATTTCTACGTTATTATTGGTCCAGGTCACTTGACATGAGCTCAGAACATGAAGACATCTTCTTGGTCTAACCAAATCTGCAACAAAAGTTGCTTTCCTTTGGAAATACTCAGACACTCAAGGCAATTAAAGACCACCCCCACCAATGTTGCAGCCATGCTTCACCTGGAGACAGTGTTTTGAACCTGGGGTGTCTCTGTCAATTGTGATTCACAAAGTGGCTGACATCTATGCGGCAGGCTTTACTCCTGACTTTGCTTCAACTTTTTTAGTACTTTAGGCAAACTCATTCATGTTACACCTGGTTTCCGTACTTGTAACAGCTGTGCTTGGGTATAAAGTAGAAGCCAAAAATATTCTGAGAAAGCTCCGAATAGCATGGAATAAACTTTGTTCATATAATGAGAGTCCCTATAGAGGTAGAGGCTGGACAGGTGCCATGTAAGGGATGTGGGTTTAGGGGCTCGGTGTTCACAGCTGTATCCAGCACATGCTTATTTCGTGCAGGAGGCTGGGATGTAAACCTTAGATTTTAAGATCTAGACCTCATTTGAAAATGCATTTTGATTTGTCTTCTCCACGGGGAGGTGGGTGGGTGAAGAAAATAGCCATAAATCAATATGAGATTGTTTAGTAGAAATGAATGGTAAGGTTAATTTCTACCTTTCAACACTCATAGAAAATCCGTACGAAGTTTATGAGCTGAAAGCATGTGTCAGTCAGCTCTATGAAGTCAGACATGTGTATACAAACCATTGTATTTCATTGAGTCTAAGACCCTCATTTTTCCATGTTTGAAATCTCTGAATGGGAGATGCATTTTGGCCAGTGTGGTTTTATTATTTACATGTGGTCATAGTTGTTCACGTGAGCCTAATATATGATAGGTCTAAAAGAGTTTTTTCAAGGGACTGGAAAGAATCACATCGTTGATTCATTGGCAGCCTTTCCCTCTTAGTGGTATATAAAACGATGGTGCACTTAGTGTGGATGGCATCTGAGATCAGGTGCAACGTGGCATGGCAGGTGAACCTCCTTCAGTTAACTAACATGAGGTCTTTTGAAGGGAATTAATTGGCTCGGTCACTTCTCACCACCTCCATCACTACCATCTGGTCCAAGCCATGGTCCCATCTCTGGCTTAGATTATTACAATAGCCTCTCTAACTGGTCTTGCTTTTGCTCTTCCCCGCTCAGCATCACCTCAATGCAGCCCCAGAGTGACCCTCCAGAAGTGGGTGGGGGGCATATCAGTCCCTGCTCGACCTCCACTCCTTCTGCCTTAGCAACACATAGAAACAGAAGTCCTTCTAGATGCCCATCAAGCCCGGCCTCTTTGACCGCATCTCCTTCCTTTCTCCAGCCCCACCTGCCTCCCTCCTGCCCCTCAGACACACGGACGCCCTCATACTGTAGGCTAGCACCTGCTCCCCATGCCCACAGGGCTTCTCCCCCAGGATCCGCTCCCTCACCTCTGCTGTGTCTTCACGCAAATGCCACCTTCCTTGTGAGGTCTTCAGTGACCACTGTACTTACGCTGGGATGCCCAGCCCACCCTTCCTTTGCTTCATAGCAATGATCATCATCTCTCATACCATTTGTTTTACCTATTCCCTTAGTTATAGTCTGTCTTCCCCTATGTGGTCACAAGCTCCCTTAGGGTAGAGATGTAGTGGGATTTACTCACTGCTGTGTCCCCAAGGCCTAAAAGAACTCCTGGGACACAGCAGCTTCCTGAATGAATAAATGAATGATGGTATACAGCTCCTGGTTGAACCAGGTTCTCAGCAGAGTCCTCAGGAATCTGCCTCCTCGAATTCTCTGCTCTTCTCTGTGTGGCTTCAGGCCAGCTCTCTCATTTTGGGGTCTCTATGACCTTGAGGCTGCTCAGAGCCTTGTAGCTCTGAGTATGGAAGAAGGAGCCTCTTTTATCACAGTCGTTGCAGAAAAAAAAAAAATTTCCAGGGTTTATTCTGATCAGTTGTGGTTAAGTCTTGAGCATTCTCGAACGGATCACCGTGACTGGGGAGAAATGAGGCTCTCTGAGGCCAGGCTGCATTGCATGCCCACACCTTGATCCTGCGGGCGGGTGCGGTTGGCACCCCTTGAGGCATGTGGACCAAGAAAGTCTGGGAAGGATTTTTTCCAAGGAGTACTGGGGTATCAAGAGAAGAAGGGCAAGTGAAACAAACAGAAGCAACCACGCCAGCCCCTGTCTTCTCGTGTTCCTTGAGACATGGTCTGGAACACTTGGCTCGTTTCAGTTGTTTGACTACATGCCCATCTTCTGCAATAGACTGAGACCTCCAGAAGAGCAGCAAGCATTTCTTCTTCACCTTCGTGTCTGCAAGGCCTGGAACAGGGCCAGCGAAGACACACAGCAGCTATTGGTTGAATGAAAGATGAGAGTAGTCGGTTAGTGAGGTCGATTTCTTGCATTCCTTCCAGTTCAGAGGCTTTTGAGAAACAAACGCAGAATGTTTGCATTTATCAGCACTAAAGTTGGTTTGGAGAAGGTCCCCTAGATTTGAGTCCAGAATGGCCTTTTGACTGCTCAATTTCACCCTTGGGACTCAGTTACGAAGCACTGAGAACTCCTGAGAGATTTCCCCAAATGTCAACCTGTAAAGATTAATGGAGATCAGACTCTTACATATCACGATGTGGGATATCACTTCTCTTCCCACTGAGAGAAGGCGGAGATGGTTCTCGTTCCTTTCTGGGTAAGACCGAATTCCTGTTTTATGGGACAGCAGAAGGGTAGAGAGAGGGGAGATGGCTTTCCCACAATATGAGCTGCAGCGAAGAGGGTGTTAAGATGGAAACAGGATTTATGTTGAGTTTTGAGGGAAGGGTTTAAATGCCTTAAGAGAAAAAGGATCCGTATTTTAGGAGGATCAAACAGCATAAGCTAGCACTGAGCTTAGGCATTTTCCTGAGAGAATTAAAAGGCACAAAATATTCTTAGCAGTTGTCTAAAATCTGGGCTTGGAGCAATTGCAGATGGAGATGGAGAAACTGTTCTAGAAAGAACAGCGAGGGTCCCGACACCCCTGTGGAATATTCCAGTGTAGGAAACAATGGGGCTTCCTCTCCCTTGTGGCAAATCTTGGAGTTCCTCAAGACTGAGCCCTTGGGCCTCTTGCTCAGCCCTCTGTCCTGTCTCCCTGTTGATCTTGGCACCCCCACGTGCCCAGTCACCCCCCATCAGTCCAGGTGCAGTCAGGAGCCCAAGCCACACTAGTTTTCAGAAAGGGAACATGTCCTACAAAGATTTTGTCTCGTAAAAAGGCTAACTGTGGAAAGGAGTCGGAGAAGACTCTAGGAGTACCAAGGTAGCAGCTCTAGCAGCACGGCTGCTTCTGGAAGGGCAGAGGGTGAGGGAGAGCCCGGAAGGCACTCAAGACCTGGAAGAGGACCCCCCTGTCCAGTCAGGCTGTGTTTCAGATGTCTTTGTAGAGTGCCTGGTGGTAGAGGAACAGGCAGCCTACTGGGGGCAGAGGACCTTTCCTGAGGGTTGCAGCTCATCCATGAGGGCCACTGAGGAGAGGACCCCCTCACACCAGCTGGCTGACAGGTGGACACCCCCCAACCAGGTGGAAGAAGGGACGTCCCTGCCACGCTGGTCTGGCAGGGCCTTTCTTGCGCCCTCTATTGGCAGTGCCTAGAGTGAAGCAATGCAGAAATGTCCAGGGAGTCCTGCCCCAGCGTCAGAGCAGGGGGTCTGGAGTTGAGGGACGATATGTTAATAACGGTTGCTTGTTTCTTTCTTTTAGCAGCGACTCAGTAATTTATTTCCTTCATTTTTATTTCTCTTCTGGCCTCCAAACCTGTGTTTCTATATGTATTTCTGCTCGGATGTCTCAAAAGAGTACCTCAAATTCAAAATAACCTGGGGCACGTGGCTGGTTCAGTCAGTTAAGCAGTGGACTCTCGATTTCAGCTTAGGTCATGATCTCAGGGTCATGAGATGGAGCCCCAGGTCGGGCTCCATGCTCAGCTGGGAGTCTGCTTGTGTCTCGCCCTCTCCTTCTGTTCCTCCTGCAGTGCAGTCTCTCTCTCTCTCTCTCAAATAAAATAAAATCTACAAACAAACAAACAAACAAACCCCAAAGCCCAGAATAACCTCAGTCAAACTCATGTGCTTCCGGAGTCTCCTAGCTTAGTGTGTAGTACCATCATCTGTCCAATTGCCGAGGCCAAAATATCTCAGGCTTTCTTCAGCTCTTCCATCTGCCTTCCCCCCACAAATCCACTTAGGTACCCGGCTGTGTTGATGTTACCTCCCAAGTCTCTCCCAAATCTGCCCGTCCTTCCAGCCACACCGCTGCCACCTGCACTCACGATTGCCCCTCGGGGACCCACCCAGGCAGCCTCCCCCACCCAGAGGCATGACTGAAGTCATAGCAATGATGGCAGTCCCATGCTCAGCACACGTGAGTGGCTTCCACTGTGCTCGGGCTAAAGATGCAGACTGTGATAGGGTCCCCAAGGCCCTGTGGGGGCTGGAGCCTGTCCACCTCCCCCATCTCATCCCATGTTCTTCCTCACTGGATGAGTTAAATCACTCCATGCACTTCAAGGTCGCAGCCCCAACCCTGAGTCACTGTTACTGAGTTACTGTCCCAGGCAGTTAGCAACCTTCCTTCTGCTCATTCACAGTGCTGCTGTTTATACTCTTGGACCACGGGACATCCTTTCAGTTTCTGGAACACTTCCTGCCACTCCTGCCTCAGGGCCTTATCACATGTTGTTGCCTCTGCCTGAAATGCTCCCCCACCTGGTTTGGCTTGGTCATCTCCCACTCATCCTGCTCCAGGGTCCCTTACCTGATTCCCAGGCTGGGTCAAGACCCCCCTCACGTTACGGCACACTCCTTCATTACATTTATCACAGTGCTAATTCTGCACTTATTCACATGAGTATTTCATTATTACCCGTCTCCCCCGCAAGACCAGAGTCTCCATGAGTGCAGGGCCCCTGGCTCGTGTAGGTTTAGTCCAAGTCCCACTGCTTTGCAAAATGTTTGTCCTTGTAGCTGCTTGTCCTCGAGCAGTTTTCAAAGAAAATACAGGGAAAAATCACTGTGCAACTTACGAAAGGTAACAGGGTCCCTCCTGGTGTCTGAAGAACAGCACTGTGTGAGAAAGGTATGGTTAGCGGGCGATATTGTGGCTCGGAGAGGTTCACTCAGTGTCGTAGGTGGTACCCTTGCAGCACTGGTCCCACTTCTTTCTGGGTGGCTGGGCATCTCTTTCCCTCCTACCAGTCTTCCCAGCTCCATCACTGGCATCCCACCTGGGGAGTTATTTTCTACCCCAGCCCAATATACCCCTATGATTATTTATTTAATACTGTTTTCTATCTTGCCTTGTTTTACTTTAACAGAACCTTCTACCAAGGAACTTCATGTTTCTAGCTTCAATTGGAAATGGATTAAGACTTCCACAAATAGGATGCAAGATAAAGTAAAGTAAGGTAGATGTGAAATAGTGATGCTCAGTGTGGCTGTGTGCACTTTTTGTAGACCCTTCGCTTGTGACTTGCTCAGTGGGTGTTTTTTGAACGGATTTGTAGTGGATGAACAGTCGGTGGTGTGGACGGTAGTTGTGTGGCTGCAAGGCCTGCCCGGTTCCGGTGCTGGAAGGTCACAGCAGGCCTCCAAGGACATACACTGGAGTGCAGTCCAATGCTCTTCCAGTCAGATCCCCTTAGAGATGGTGCGTGGGCTTCTGGGCTTCTGTGTCTCTGGGATCCACCAGGCCCCCAGCCCGGCTTCATCCTGGAGTCATCTAGCAGGGAGACCCCTTACCTCGCATAGGGTTTAAGAGCACAGACCTGGGGTCAGACTGCCTGGAGCCCCATGCTGGCTCTGCCACCTACTCGCCGAGGGACCTCCGGTAAGTTTCTTTTTCTCCCTGACTTCTGGTTTCCTCCTGCAAAATGGAGATGAAATGGGCCTTACTTCATAAGTCGTTTGGAAGAGTAAGTGAGTTTCTTTATGTGACATGCTTACTACACAGTCTGGCACATAATAAAGTAAGTGCTTTGTAAAGTTCATTAAATAAGGTTACATTTTGTGACTGAGGGAGGTCAGTGCATAGAGGTTAATAGCAGAGATTTGGGAGTTACACAGGGTGAGATCCTAATTTTTCTGTGTGTTTGTCTGTGTGTAACTGTGGGCCAGTAAATTTATCTCCCTAAGCCTTAGTTTCTTCCCCTTGAGAATGGGGATACAGCTGTACACTTGCCATGGGAGTGGAGCGAGGTGATGTCAGCACCCAGTAGTGTAAGGTATGTCATGCGAACAGAGGGACGTTGGGTGAGAGCTGCTGTTTCCTGAGCCTGAAGAAGGAGGTGTTCTGACTTCCTCCCAGCTGGCTGCCAGGCGCTGCTGTCGTGAGCGTCCTTCCCATTTCCATTCTCCTAGGAAACAGCCCCTTCTGACAGACTCTGCCCTCAGATCTTCCTTGCCTGAGTCCTATTGCATCTGTCAGGAAGGGGAAGGCCTGTGTTTAGAAAGCTGGCTCTGGCCAAGTCGTGTGGAACAGTGACCAGGGAGCAGGTGTCCTTTTGCTGGTGGTCAATGTCACTGATGTGGATCAAGCCACCATTTGAGTCTTGTGTTTGCCAAATCCCTACGGAGGCCCTGGGGGCTGGAGTGGGGTTTTAGGGAGTATTATTTATTGGGCCCCTGTCTTTTAGAAAATGTCCATCCTCTTAGGCATTTGAGAGGAAAGAAGAAAAAGATTTTTGGATGCCTCATGTTGTGGATTGAATTGAGTCCCCCAAAATAAGTAAGGTGAAGCCTAAAGCCCAGGACCTTAGAATCTGAGCTTATTTGGAGACAGAGATGCAATGAAGTTGAGATGAGGCCAGTAGCATGGCCCTTCATCCAGTAGAACTAGTATCCTTGTAAAAAGGGGAAATTGGGGCAGAAAGGCAGACACGCACAAGAGGAGAATGCCATGTGAACATGAAGACAGAGATTGGGACATTTGGTCATGCACCTACAAGCCCAGGAACACCGAAAATTGCAGGCAATCCCCTGGAAACTAGGAGAGAGGCAAGAAATAGATGCTTCCTCACAGCCACAGAAGAAACCAGCCCTGCTGGCACCTCGATCTTAGACTTGCAGCCTCCAGAACTGCGAGGGGGATACATTTCTGTTGTTTTGAGCTCCCCCCACCGTGGTACATGTCTTGGTGGCTCTGGGAAACGAATACACCTAGTTTTACCATTACATAGTAACTTCAATGCTCTCTCATTTCAGAGAGACCCCAAACCAGGTCTGGGAAATGTTTCCAGAAAAAGCAACTTCTGAGACCCGTCCTGAAGGAGGGACAGGGAACAGCCAAGGGGAGGTAATGTGGGGAGGATGGAAACTGGGAAGATGGTGCAGGAAAAGGCCCTTCCAGGCAGAAGGGCCCCCACGTACAGAGGCAAGGTGGGCACAGAGAACTGGAAGGTGTTCAGTACACCAGAGTTAATGGGGAACAGGTGTTCTGGGGAAGGGGGGAGACAGCCTTAGAGATGGGATTGGGGTCTAAGGCCAGCTCCACTAAGGCTAGCCCCAGGCTTTTGAGAGCCTAGAATGCCACACTATGTGTCTCAGCTCAGGCCGTTGCCAACAAATATCCCACACTGGGGGCTTAAACAACAGACATTTATTTCTCACACTTCTGGAGGTGGCAAGTCCAAGATCAAGGTGTTGATGAGAGTTCCCTTCGAGTTTGCAGACAGCTGTTTTCTCAGTATATCTTCACCTGGTGGAGATTGGGGGGGAGCTCTTGTCTCTTCCTCTCCCAAGGACACTGATCCCATCCTAGGGTCCCCATGTTCATGACCTCATCTTCCCCTGATTACCTCCCAAAGGTCCCACCTCCAAATATCACCCCATTGAGGGTCAGGGTTCCAGTTTATGAATTTTTGGGGGACACAATATGCACAGGTCGGTAACACTGAAGAATTTCACTTCTACCCTTAGTTGGCAGGGCTGGCTACCTAATTTGTGGGACTCAGCGTGGAAGAAAAATGGGGGTTCCTTTGTGTAAGAATTGCAAAACTGCCATTAAAGGTACAAAATTATAAAGCTTTTTCCTTTCTTCCATGGTCTCTCTCTCTCAGTTTGTCGTGTTCTTTTTAAATTTGCTATTTAATAGCATTCTAGGCCAACAGTATTTAAAATTTTAAATTATCATGGAAAGAATATTACACAATGCTGGGTTTAAATGCAAATACAAGAGCACTTAACTCATATGCAGAATTGCCAGAATTACACAATCGTATTTCAAAGCGCATGCATGCATACGTGTTTTGTTCTCACCAGAACAGAGAAAACGCTATGCAGAATGAACTCCACTGTTTTAATTTCTCCCCTTGGCATGTGCACGATGTGCCAATGCTCTCTACCTTCAGCTTACTCATGAGTAAGGAGAGAGCGAGAAGAAAAGGAGCTTTGGTTGTCCCATCTTTTCCTTCCCTTCCGTGTCTTCAATTCAGCACCAGTGATTAGCTCACACATAACTCGGGGGAGAGGATTTCATGAGGTTCCTTGTTCCCTCATGCTCCTTAGAATGTCACTGCCCTTCATTACTCAGGTGTCGACAAAACTCATCTACCGGGGTCTTGCTGAGCCTGCACACATTGTGGTTCTCCTAGAATTCTGTACTTGTGGGCATTGCAGGTGAGTGGGCAGGGGCACACGTGTCCGTGTGGTCCCTTAGGGAGCAACATTTCAGGGATGAAAGCAACCCCTGGGTGTTCACCCAAGTGCAGGGCCCTTCTGAGCACAGAGCTCTGTATGACAGCTCAGGTTCACTTCCATGAAGCTGGCCCTGTTGGTAGAACATCAAGAGACACCAAAGCTTAATCTGGGGGCTGATGGGACCAGGTTTTCATTTTAGAATGATCATGATACCTGCAGGATGCAGAATGGGTTGGCAGGGGGAGAAACTGGTGGCTACAAAGGCATTATAAAAATCCACAAGAAAGGGAGGAGGGTCATAAACGTCCACAGTGGAATATGTTTGCATAGATACAGTTACTTTAACCACTGTGGATCGATGTACACGTAAACAAAACCACAAGTAAAGATGCTCTACGGATCTTCCTGTCCCATTACCCTGTGGAAAGTGCCTGTGAGTTTCTATTTGTAGGTGATACAGCTTATCAAATTCAACAGAATCATGGTGCGGCGGGATTTTCGGCAGTTCACTTAAGTGATGTAAGAAATTTATGAATTCCATTTAAAATGTAATTATTTTTAAGCACACTTTTTAAACAAAATCAGAAAGTTGCTGCATGTCATATTTAATAAGTTCCAACACAGTTTCTTAACCCTCCTCTCCAGAGTATAATTACTCCATCAATCTTCCTGGAGAATCAAAGGGAGCTTAGTGGAACACACCTTTCATGCGTTAAACCAGAATTATGCTTGCTTTGGATTTATATTTGAAAGTAATTTGCATTGGCATTTTACTTCTTCCAGAAAATAACAAATGTTTCTGTTCTTTCCTAGGTATCATGGTCTTAAACTGAGGTTATAAATCTTTCAGAGCTATTATTTGCCAATATCTTTAATTTATGTGGTGTGGTGGGTGGGAAGAGAAAGAAAACTATGATTGAGGATTATTTTTCTTTCTTTGTTTGTTTTTTTTTTAATTTATTTGTTTGAGAGAGAGAGAAAGAAAGAGAAAGAGCGTGAGTGGGGGGAGGGGCAGAGGGAGAGAAACTCAAGCAGAATCTGCTGACTGCAGAGCCTGACCCAGGGCTTGATCCCATGACCCTGAGATAATGACCCTGACCTGAACCAGAATCAAGAGTCAGTTGCCTAACTGAGCCATCCAAGCACCCTAGATTATTTTTCTTTCTTAGCCAGCAAATAGGACACAAAATCAGGCCCTGGAATGCAGTTTGGCAGTTTGGTTTGTTTTTGGCTTACCCTGAGTTGACCCTGTGGGGGATGCGCCCAATCCTCTTCTTGCTAGATGCATTTATGTGTTTGTAAGTAATGGGAACGTTGTGTTCGATTTTGATAAAGATTTCTGGTTGAGGTCACTGGGGCAGAGGGCCTCAAGTACGAGGTTGTTTGAGATGGGTTGGAAGAAATACTATTTAAAATACCACCAGTATATTATCTGCTGACAACTACCCTATACCTTGCAGACTTAAATTTCCAATTGCCAACCCAACTCAAAGGTTGTACGTGGATATCTAATAGGACCCTTACTCTTAGAGCTTCCCAGTTGGGCTCTTGCTTCTCTGCCCCATCCCCAAATCTGCTCCTTCCTGTCTTCCCAACTTCAGAAAATAGCAGTTCTCTTCTTCCAGTTGCTGAAGGCCAAGACATTAGAATCATCCTTGACCTTTTTTTATTGCATCCTTGACCTATAGGCCTCCTGTTCCTGTGCCTGTATTTCCATCTTCCATGCCTGCCGTTTCAATACCCAAACACTTAGAAATCTAGAGAAGGAGTCCACAGACACTCACCTTTCTCATTTGTTGGAGGCTCCCACTCCCAGTTCTGTTAATTTTCAGTCTTTGGGAATTTATTGAGACTTACTTATTATGTCTTGGCATTGGACATACCTTGGTAAACTTGCCATATACTCTTGAAAAGGATTTGTATCCTATAGTGCTTGGTGCAGTGTTCTATGTGTCAGGGATGTTCAAATCTCTTATATCCTTAATGAGTGTTGCTGCTTTAAAAGAAAATGTTTACGGAGAGAGGAGTATTAACATCTCTATATATGGTTGTGAGTTTTTCTGTTCTCTGCACTTTTGTCAGTGTGTATGACTTTGAAATATGTTAATAGATTTACATTGAGGATTATTTTGTTTCGATCAGATGATGCATTTACCATTATGAAATCATCTTTCTCTCTGGAATTACTGCTTGTTTTGAATTCTACATGGTTGTAATTAATATAGTTACACCAACTTTTTAATGCTTAATGTGTGTCTCATAAATCTTATTCCATCCTTTCATTTTCAATTTCAGTTTTCTGTATCTTTGAATATAATCATCAATTTAAACAGCCGATGATTGAATCTTCCTTTTGTTTTCTCTGAAAATTTCTGTCTTTTAGTTAGAGTATTTAGTTTATTTATGTTTAATATAATTTTTGATGCAGTTGGGTTTAATTCTGTCACCGTGCTACTTATCTGTTCCCACTGTGTTTTGCTCTTTTCCTTTCGTATTTTTTGTTCATCTAGTATTATTTTAATATTACATTCTGTTTTGAATATTGGCTTTTTGGCTAAACCTCTCTATATTTTTTAAGTAGTTGTTATAGAGATTACAATATGTATTCTTAACTTATCACAGCCTAATTTGAATTAATATTGTATCACTTCATGTATAGTGTTAGAATCTTACAACAACATAATTACATTTTCCCATTTTTGTCCTGTTTTATCATATGTTTTTATTTCTGTGTATGATATAAAATCCATGGTACATGGTTATTATTTTTCTTTAAATATCAATTATCTTTAAGAAAAGAAAAATATTTTACGTTTTCCCACACGTATACTGTTTTCGATGTTCTTTATTAGTCCCTGTAGATTCAGAGTCTTACCTTGTATCATTTCCTTTCTGCCTAAAAATTTGCCTTTACCCCTCTGGTAATTCAGGTCTGCTAACAACAATTCATTTTTGCTTTTATTTAACTACAGTGTCTCTTTTTCACCTTCATTTTTGAAAGGTATTTTCATTAGACACATAATTATAAGTTGATAGTTTTGTTGTGGTTGTTGTTTTTTAGCAATTTAAAGTCATCCTTCCATTATCTTCTTGATTCTTGTTTCTGGTGAGGAGTCAGGCATCACTCAAATCATTGTTCTGTATGTGATTTGCGTTTTTATGTCTGGTTCTGGTTGCTTTGATAATTTTTCTTTATTTTTGGCGTTCATAGTTTACCTACGATGTACCAAGATGTGATTTTCTTGGTATTTTTTCTGCTTAGAGTTCACAGAGCCTGTTGGATTGTGGACTGATGTTTTAAATCAAATTTGGGAAACTTTCCCAATACTTTTTTCTCTTTTTCTTACTTTCTCTTTTTTAGCACTCAAATAACATGGATGTCATACCACTTGATAGCATTGCACAGATTGTTGGGGACTTTGTTCATTTTTTCCCCTATGTGTGTATTAAGTATATTTTCTCACTTTGTTTCAGTTTGGAAATTTTTCCATTGCTCTGTCTTCAAGTTTGCAGACTCTTCTGCATTACCCAGTCTACTCTTTCTGTTAAATTAATTTTAAAAATTTAAGATACTGCATCTTTCAGTTCTAGGATCTTCATTTGCTTTCCCAAATTTCCCATCTTTCTCCTGAAATTCCTCATGTGTGCCTACCATGTTCATTTTTTTCCTTACAATTTCCTTAACAATTCTGCCAACTTTGACATTTTATTTGTGTGTGTACATTTCTGTGGACACTGTGTTTTAGACCATGAGACCCGTTCTTTTGTTTCTTTACATACCCAGTAATTTTCTTAATATCCTAGGCATTATAGATGGTACATTATAGAAGATGACACATGTAAATCACTAAACATCCCAGGCACAATAAATATTACCTAGCTAGCATTATTATTTTAGAATGTTTTATGAATACTATACCATTTTATCCAATTAAATTTTTATTTCAATTTTTTATTTTTATTTTTCAATTCTAGGATTTCCACTTGGTTACTTTCTTCCTCTGAAGGGTGTGTGTTTTGTTCCATCAGGACAATCAATTAATGATAGTTCATTTCAATCTTCAGAGTTTTGATTTTAGGTTGTGTTAGGATGGGTATCCTTTAGGTTTTACTTTTAATTCTAGAGTATATATAGCCTTTGCTTCTGGGACCTGGTACTTACTCTTACTGGACTTACCCTGAACTCCAAACTTTGTGTCCCCAACTCTGGAAAGCTTCTGAAATGTCTGTTCATCTCTCCCAGTTTTTCACCTGTTGTTTCACTGTTTCAAAGGGGCTCTTTGGACTCCCACTCCACTCGTGCCCATGTTGGGAGTCAGCCAAGGACTCTAGGAAGAATTTGTAGGCACATTTTGGGGCATTACAATTAATTGTGCCTTCTGGAGTTATTTCTTTAGTATAAACTCCAAGTGTGATTAATGAAATAAAGAGTTTGAATGTCTTTAGAACTTTAGAACTTGTAGGACATTGGCATTCCAGAACATTTGTCTTAAGTTTTGTGGCCAGCAGCACAGCATAAGTATAGCAGTTCTACCAGACTTTCTCTCAAAAAAGTATAAACATTGTTAAATTTGTTTTCTTAATTTAGTAGATTTTTAATGGGACTTGAGAATTTCATTATTGTCTATGATATTGATTCCTGAGAAGAATGAACCCCTTTTCATGTCTTTTTTTTTTAAGATTTTATTTATTTATTTGACACACAGAGAGAGATCACAAGTAGGCAGAGAGGCAGGCAGAGGGAGAGGAGGAAGCAGGCTCCCCGCTGAGCAGGGAGCCCGATGTGGGCCTCGATCCCAGGACCCTGAGATCATGACCTGAGCTGAAGGCAGAGGCTTAACCCACTGAGCCCCCCAGGCGCCCCCCTTTTTTATGTCTTTATTCACTATTTATATGTCTTATTTGCCCCCTTTTTCTGTTTTGTTTTTTTCTTTTTTTTTTATTAAAAATATATCTGTTTGTGATACAGTCGCCAATTTGGAGAGCCATGGCTCCGGAAAGAAAGATATGCTACATCTCTTCTTTTTATGTCCATTTATGAGCATGTTCATATATTTCTTTCATTTAACAAAATATTTATTGATGATTACCACTCTGCCGGGTACTAGAGATATTATACCAAACAGGACAAATATAGCTAAGGTTCACAAGGTTCTCAGAATCCAGTGAGAAAGCATAATTAAAGACATAACTTTAGTGTTTTTAAAAGAAAAAAAATATCTAAATAGGCTCTTAATTCATTTAACTATTAACCTTTTGTTCAATTTTTTCTCTTTTCTTTTTAGGATTAATTTATCTTTGGATAAATTGAATTTTTCTGGTGCATTATTTTAATTCTTTTTATAGTTAATACATAATCATTATAGAAATATTTAAAAATTTAGAAAACTTGAAAAAATTGTCAATAATCTTTTTTTGATGGATTTCCTAGGTTTTTTTTCTGAGCACAGGGACCCCTGTCCTCCCCTCTTAGACTGAAAATGCCATTTTTATTTCACTTTTCACTTAACAATGTCACATAAGCATTTTTTAATCTTCTAATAAATATTTATTACTGTGCCTCTACCTTGCTTAGCACAAGCTTCCATGTAACTACAAGTTTGCTTACTTTTATCAGTTTTTGCTGCATAACTTTTCCACCCATCATTCAAATACATACAGTAGTAAGCATTCAGAATTTTTGTTCATGTTTCTGAAGCCAAGGCTGGAGATGCAGAAGCAATATGGGCCAAGTCCTCATGCAATGGCAGAAGTTCAAGAGGTCAAGCCCAGCTATGCAAGCGAATTTCATACTTCTTCTGGGGTGACATCTTTTACCATCTGCTGCCTGAAGAAAATCACATGAACCAAAGTCAAGGTGTTAACCATGAAGCCATGGCACCCATGTGTATGCATAGTGTGACTATAGGGAGTGAAAAATTGGGACCAATAATCCAATTTACAACAATAAGAGATAAATGTTATGTTTTAACCATTGTATATCATCCTATCATAAGGATATACTGTAATTTTCTTAAATTGTCTCTTATTTTTAGGTATTTAGCTTATTCCTAGTTCTCTTTCTCATAAATGATGCCAAATTTGCCATCTTTTAAATAAGTTTTTCCCTTGCATTCAGCACTATTTTCTTACAGTTGCAATTCCCTGGAGTCAAATTACTGGATCAAAGCATAGGGGCATTATTAATGTCTTCTGAGTCATAATTTGTTTTTCTGTGTTACTGACAAGCATTTTTCCTGTGGATTGTTTTTTCATTGACTAGTGAATGATATTTACTTGCATATTCATAAGGCTGGTCTCTATTGACATAATCTGCATTTTGCACCTTACAGCTAATGCTGTGGGAAAATATGCTAAAAAGATGTTAAATTTTAAGCGGGTGAACTGTGTACACAGTAATTGCAGGTTGCAAGATGATAATGATGATAAACTCTGCATGTGTATGTAAATCTTTGCCATGGTTACAGTGGCCACAGTTATGGGAAGAGATGTTGATATCATAGACTTCATAGACCTTTTTGGTAACTAAGTGTGGGTCGGAAGAGAAGTCTTTATTTTTCATAGTAAAATTTTACTGGGCAGTGATTTTTCTTTCTTTGAATTGTTATGGGACAGCTGGGTGACTGGGGGAAGAAGGACACGGAAAAGAGTGAAAGGGGTGCTTACTTGTTCAGGCCTCCCCATCTGCAGTGATACTCTCTGGATGGGCTGCTCTGTCATGCTGGAGGACTCCCATATTTCTGGGCTGCATCCCTGGACTCTCAGCTCCATCTGAGTAGGGGTCTTGCTCACCACGTTTCACTCTATACCAGCAACTAGAACACTGAGTAGTCCCCATATAATATTCATTGAAAAAATAGATGAGCCTCTTAGTGTTTGTTGTATTTAGTGTGGTCTTCGCCATGTCAGTGTACCAATGGCAAGAGAGTGTCATGGATATGAGACATGACAATGAGAATAAGCAGAATCCCAACAAAAATATGACAGTGTGTCTCCACCCTGTCCATCTCCCTGCTGCACACAAGCACCACCCTTTACAGCCCAAGCCTCTTGTTAGTCCTACCTTATTTCTCAATCTCACCCCAACCACTAAAAAAATGTCATTGATGTGTGGCAGCTTCCCCACCCAGCTATAAGGGCAGACTCCATCTGTTATGGCAGCACTCTCACTGAACCCAGATCTGCTTCAGAATCCTCCCTAAGGCACCTCTAGGTAGAGTCTGCTCAGTGACCAGAGAAGGCACTTGAAAACCTCTTCCTGGCTGACCCATTATTCAGCCTTCCGATGGGTACACTTCTCAGCTATCTTCAAAAGACCTCCTCTCCTTTCTCTTCTACCCATGGTTAAATGTTCAAAATATGCCTTACCTATTTCTTTGCCTAAGACATCAGGCAGCTTTGTATAATAACCCAAGTGTCATGTGATGCTTAGCAAGGAGGCTACATGGAAAGCAGGAAATGGGTTTTTTTTCTAACATCAGGTTGTCCTAGGGCCCTGGAGGACCCATTCCATTTTAACAGTCTCAGGCCTATGTTAGAGCAGACTATGGTAGGAACTCCTATTGCTAAAGAAAAAGATATTTGGTGGCACTTGTTGAATACAGTAAGGAAGACCATATTCAAGGAGGGTGGGCATTGTGATAAGTGGAGGTACCACTGCAATGGGGTCTTGCAGTCGGGAGAGATGGGACACATCTCTAAATGTATGGGCAAGTGGGAAATTATAGTCAAAGAGCAGGGCAGGGACCAGTGGATGGAAAATTACTGAGAGAAAATGTGAAGGCTTTTGGGGGGGTTCTCAGTAAGCTAAGCTAACAGGATTCTTGCTGAAGGCAGGCCAAGGTGATCAGAGATCACCTGGAGGATGGCGGTGCGTGAGGAACCCAAGTAGATGTGGAGGGTGATCAGGTGTGAAGGATGGGGGATTCTAGCTAAACCAGTATAGAGGATTCTTGCTAAAATTGGACAATACAGAGGTGAACATGGAGGTTCAAAAGTCAGGCCAAAGTGAAAAGTTCAGAGGAGCCTGTGTAGTTTGGTCAAGGAGAGAATCTTTGTCCAGTAGGATGCCTTGTTGAGTAGGAAGACTCCACGAATAGTAAATGGGACTGTGAAGTCATCTCTCAAATGTCAGTAAGAAGAAGTCCAGAAGTATGTGGTCCACGATGCAATGACATCATTGAAGATCCTGGCTCCTTCTGTCCTGCCCCACTGTGCTCCAACTCTTGGCTCTTTTTCTCAGGCTCAACCCTCCAGGTCTCAGGAGGGCAACTGCAGCATATCCCCACATAGCATATCCACACAGGACATATCCCCAGGTGACAGTGTCTAAAGCAGAAGAGAGCGAAGGGAGAAAGAGGGCTTCTTCTCCTTTTGCCTCTTACAGGGAGGACAACACATTCCAGAAGCTACCTGCACACTTCTCCTTGTAGCTCATTGGTCATAGCTAGGTCACATGTCCATACCCTCGACCAATCACTGGCCCAAATGTACTGGACGGCCATATTGGTCCTGGACGAACAAGGATTCACTCCCTAGGGCTGGCTAAAGAAGCTGAAACTTCCTGCCAGGAGGGAGCTAGAATGGTTTTAGGGTAGACAAACTCATATCTGCCACAGTCTAAAAAAAAATACTGTTCTTGCCATAATGTGAAAAGTGGAGGCTAAACATTCAACTGAGTCAAATGTAAGGCCACTTACTGTGAAGTTTCTCCTTAGCCATCTAGTGTGAAGTTCTGGGGGTCCGAAATTCTGGGGTGTGTGTGTCTGAATCTTTCTAAGCTCCAGATTCCGTTTGGCCTTCCTGGTGGCTTGTGTCTGCTCTGGCTTACATGTCACCTGGGATGCTTCCTGTTGTCAGGTTGAGGGGCAATACTGGGGAGTTGGGGAGCTACCTTCCACCTCCCAATTCCAAGTCAGGGACACCAGCGTTCACTTCCTGGCCCCAGCCTTCCCTCCAGATCCCCAGGCCACCCACTTCTCACAGAGGGTCAGGCTCCATCTGCCTTTGAGATGAGGGCCAGCGCGTGGAAGGAAGCACTCTGGTGGAGTTGGTGTTACCATAGGTTTTAGTGTACTTTGTTTCACAACACAGCACCTTGTGAGATTGGAATAACTATTTCTATTAAAAGTGAAATTGTTTTTCTTCCTGAAATTAAAATATTGAAAAGACTACAATTAGAAGGAAAAAAAATATTTTCATCACCCAGAGACAATGACCTTAGTCATTTTTTGCTGAACATTTTTTAACTGGTCTCTTATATATTTTTTATTATTTTTTAAAGATTTTATTTATTCATTTGACACAGAGAGAGAGATTACAAGTAGGCAGAGAGGCAGGCAGAGAAAGAGGAGAGAGGAGGAAGCAGGCTCCCTGCTGAGCAGAGAGCCCGATGTGGGCCTCGATCCCAGGACCCTGGGATCATGACCTGAGCCGAAGGCAGTGGTTTTAACCCACTGAGCCCCCCAGGCGCCCATTTTTTTTTTTTTTAACACTGTAGCCATACCGTATTACATTTTATATTGCCATTTCCTTTCGTAACTATTTTTTGAACTCTTTATACAAATTTTTAATGGCTGTACAATATTCTATTGTGTGTGTGGGGTACAATAGTATGTTTAACTATATCTCTATTGTTGGACATTTGGGCTCTTTCCAGTTTTTATTTTTTTTATTTTTATTTTTTTTAAGATTTTATTTATTTATTTCACAGAGGGAGAGAGATCACAGGGAGGCAGAGAGGCAGGCAGAGAGAGAGAGAGGGGGAAGCAGGCTCCCCGCTGAGCAGGGAGCCCGATGAGGGCCTCGATCCCAGGACCCTGAGATCATGACCTGAGCGGAAAGCAGAGGCTCCAACCCACTGAGCCACCCAGGCGCCCCCAGTTTTTATTTTTAGAAATAAAATGTATGAACTGGGTACATAAATCTGTGCACTTTTTACTGTTTCCCTAGAATAGATTACTTAAAGGAAAATTAGCAAGGTGAAATTTATGAACATTGGTAAGAGTCTTAATTTTTATCCCCAAACTATTTTTCAGAAAATTTAAGCCAGTGCTTGGTTTACTGCATTTTAGCCAGCAAAGAAAATTATAATATTTTACACCCATGCTAATTAAAAGGGCAAACATTTAATTTCATTGTTTTAAATGGGATTTTTATTCCTTAGTGAACTAGAATATTTTTACACATGGTTATTAGTTATGTATCTATAATTAAATTTTGACCTTCACCCCTAAACAACTCCTGTCTGCTACTTTACTCTTCCAGGTGCTCAGGCCAAAATGTTGCTGCGATCCTTGACATTTTTGTTACTGTCCTAGACCCCAGCCCACCCTCACCAGTCTGCAGCAAATCCTACTCCCCCATCCGCCCTACTCCCACCTGGACCAGGACCATCCTTTCTTCTCTGAATCTCTGCAGCAGCCTCCTGGTTGTTTGCCCACAGTTAGGTCTCAACAGGGCAGCCAGGGTCATCCTGTTACACTGTAACTCAGATAACGTTTCTCCAGGGGACAGAGCCCTCTGCGGCTCCCCATTGCAGTCAGTGAAGAAGTCAGAGGTTCAAATTCTGCAAGGCCCTTCGTGATCAGACTTCCTGCCACCTCTCAGGTACCACTGACTTCTACTTTGCCATCACAATCTTGGTGGCCCTTGAATATACCAAGGCCATGCCTACCTCAGGGCCTTTGCTCCTAATGTCTGCTTCTGCAACATTCATTTTCTTGCTGTTCTTTGGATACCAACACAACCTCAGGACTTTGTACTTGCTGTTCCATTTGCCTGATATGCTCTGACCCCAGAGACCTGCATGACTGGCTTCCTTGCTTCCTTTAGGTCTTTTCTGAAATGTCATTTTCTCAATGAGCCTTCTCTGACTTTCTTTTTTACACTCTCCATCCCTCCTGACAGTCACCTCACCCTTATCACTAACTGGTATAGAGTTTGCTTATTTATATTAATCATTGTTTGCACCCCCACTAAAATTAATTTACGGTAAGATAAGGATTTTTTTTTCTTTCTGATACACCCCTGTATTCCTAGCATCTCATGGCTGCTGGGAATTTACTAGCAGCTCTAAGTATTTGCATAATACATGTGCGTTTCCTTCCCAGTGTGTTGTCTATGCCGATCCTTTTGTATTTGTTTGTTTGGGCTCCCCATTAAAACTTTTTTTTCTATAATAAGATTAATACATGTTCATGATAAAAAAAAATTAGGGAAAGTCCAAAATTCACAGGGAAAAAATTACTGCTGTGATTCTTTTTTTCTGCCTATTTTAAAAATGTATTCATTGTCATTATAGTTTTACATTCAAATTTTCCACTTCCATTATGGCTGGTGTGTATTTTCCCACATAATGGCAACAATTTTAACAAAATTTTTCGAGATTCAAAATATCACAGTAAACGGACCACTTTATCTTCCTTATTTTCTATTGCTGGCTCTTGGTGTTATTTCCATTTTATTCGCTATTATAAATAACGCTGTGATGAACATCCCAGTGTATATCCCTTTTTCTCTTTCAGATCATTTTCTTGGGCTAGACTTTCCAAAGTAGAAAGAGGTTATGAAGTTTTAAGGCTCTAACATTTTGTCAGCTTTCAGACTTCCTTGGGGAGTTCTGGAGATGACTAAAATTCAGTTTCAATTAATAGTTTCCTCTCAAAGTCTATTTAAAAATCTGTATTCTGTTTGCTTCAAGTGCCTTTTGAGATGAGTTCATTTCTTTTTATGGAGTTTATCAAAGAGAGGCCACTTGGTATCGTGGAATGTAAAGGCTCCGGCCTGACATGTCTTTTCAACATGGACTCTCTCACTTGTTGCTGAAAGACTCTGGGCACATGACTCAACTTTAGAGGCTCATTTTCTCCACTATTCAATTGTGTATTAATTAAATCTGCTTTGTGGTGAGAGATGAGATGGAGTACGTCTTGCACAGGCTGGCATATGGCACATGCTCAATAAGTGGACATGGGCACCACCATTTTGGTTTACACAGGTAAGGACTAGACTTAGTCCTGGTGTTCACCACATGCAGAAATAATAATTGGCTAAACTGTGGAAGGAGCTGAGATGTCCTTCCACAGATGAATGGATAAAGAGGATGTGGTTTGTATATACAATGGAATATTACTCAGCCATCAGGAGTGTTAAATACTTACCATTTACATCGACATGGATGGAACTGGAGGCTATTATACTAAGTGCAATACGTCAGTCAGAGGAAGACAATTGTAATATGGTTTCACTCATATGTGGAATATAAGAAATAGTACAGAGACTCAGAGGGGAAGGGAGGGAAAACTGAATGGGAAGAAATCAGAGAGGGACAGAAACCATGAGAGACTCTTGACTCTGGGAGTCAAACTGAGGGTTGCGGAAGGGGAGGTGATTGGGGGGATGGGGCAAATGGGTGATGGGCATTAAGGAGGGCACCTGATGTGTTGAGCGCTGGGTATTATATGCAACTGATGAATTGTTCAGAATAATCTGAAACTAATGCTGTTTCAGCCAAAATATGTTGGCTACTTGAATTTGAATTTAAAAAAAGAAATAGTAATTGGAACACTGTTTATGAACATGTATTTTAATAGCAAAAAGAAGGGATAGCATCTGCTTTGCTTCCTTGAATGTTGACAGCTCCTGTTCTGTTACCTGATTTGTTGAAGTTTGTCTGTTTCTCCAAAAGACAATACTTTTCAGTAATAGCCACCCCAGCAACCTCTGCTTTTAAATCCTTGTGGTTTCAGTGGGTGTTTCATGTACTAGATATAATTCTCTGTGCTAAACTTGTGGATTTTTCAAATATTTTCACAAATCTCTCACTGTATCTCATTTGTCCTTTCTTCACTTCACTGTGGCTGGAGACGTGGCTGCCACCTGTCGCCTTGTCAGCCTGCATCACTGTGTGTCTGTGTGTGTTTGTGCCCTTGCTGCCTGGACCAACACCTTGTATCATCCTGAGATGCTTGTCACAACATTATGTGAAACAGTGAAAGGTAACAACCTAGATAGTCAGCCTGAGTGGAAGGATTTGGTAAATCATGATACTTGCCCATAATGAAATATGTTGAAAGCATGCAAAAAGTGATTTTTATGAAGACTTTTAATGGTATGAAAAAATAAGTATAATAATAAAAATCATATTCATGGCAGTATTCCAAGGATGTAAAGAAAATAAGATACTCAAAATGCTAGAAAGAATTATGCTGACAAAAATTATCTCTGAGTAGAAGGAATTAAAATTTTTATTTCCTATTCCTTTACATATCTTTATTTTCTTTTTTAATTTTTCCTGTGTTGAGAGCAAATTATTTTCGAAAAATAACTTGTAAATAATGAAGATAAAACAATCTTTAAGATGGATTCGGTTCGCTTAATTCTTCTACAATTTCATAAATTAGAATTATTTTGTTAAACCCTGCCTCAGGGTAGAATCTTCTGGTTTTGTTCTTGGTTTGCTTTTTGTTAAGGTGGCCTTTAATGCCTATGCTAGAGGAGACAATAAAAAGTAAGAAGCTCCTATGTATTGATAATCTGTAGGCTGAAGGATTCCATGTTCCATTCTTCAATCAATATTTAATGTTGTAGCAAGGGCCTATGGCATGATTTATGACAACAAAAGTGTTGAGAAAAGCACAAACTGATTCTTCATTTACTAAGTGTGCTTTAGCTCAGCATTTTCCAGAATGTATTGTGAGACACATTAGTTCTCCAGGATTCTCTCTGAACAGATGTTTCTGTGGTCCAATTAGAGAAATCCTTCAGTATGGTGTTCTGACTTAGGGCACATGCTGGAAACTACTTTGATTAAATTGTTAACTCTGGAAATTTCTACCTGGGATAATTTACTTAAACTCCTATGCCTTAGTTTCCTTGACTGTAAAATAGGAATAATATATATGGTGGTGTGGTTCAAATGCTATAATAAATAGGAGTATCTAGCCCTGTTCCTGGCCCACAAATTACCTGCTGTTATTTTTTTATACTCTGTTCTCCTATTTGTGCAGCATCTTGAATGATCGCATATTATGGACTCAGAAATCCTGTGGTAAGAAAGCATATTTAAGCAGTACGTCCACAGAATATGGCAACATGTCCTCCCATGGAGCTGATGTTATGGGGAACATACATTTGAAACATAGCTCAGGGTAATTCTGAGGGGATAAATTTTAAAATCCAAATGCACCCTTAGCCATGTTCAAAACAAGCACCAACATGTCATTGGTGAAAGTGGCAGAGTAAAGAACTCTGAAATTCTAAAAAACAAAACAGAAACAACTGGCAAAAACTATCAGGATCAACTTTTTGGAAGTCTGGAAATTAAATAAGGATTTGTAGAACCTATGGGACATTTATTAAAAAAACCAAACAGGTGAATCTTAGTAAGAAAAACAAGCTTTGTGGTGTTTTAACTTACTGTAGCCCCATTTCCCACGTCCTACCTCAACAATAACTTCGAAAATATCAGCCCTTATTTCTACTGCTAGAGGGAGTACTCCAGACCTCATTCACAAAGAATTGTTACTTAATCTGCTCTCTCCCTGGAAGAAGACTGGCTGGAATGCCTTATCTTTATTTCACTTGACTTGGAACATACCCACTGCTACCACAGTGTGATCAAAATCATTTACAGGCAAGTATTTTAGTTATTGCTGCATGAGGCAATAGATAATGGAGTGTATAACAGACAAACCAAAAGTTTTGGGTAGAAATGGTTGAGAATGGGAAATAAAGAGTTTGGAAAGCTTCTATATATTCCTAGGAATCTAGAAGGCCATATGCACTTCCAGAGCTGTGCACATGCTCAAGAAAGACCTGAGAAGGCCCTAAAACTCTCACCTTTGGCTGATCTTGAGAGTTTGTACCAGCAGGAGATGAAAGCTAAGGCAACACTGTCAACTACATGGCTTGGTATTGAAGGTGTGCTTTGACATACGCATGAAGCCTCTCTGCAAAGAACGAGAGTTTTTTTTTTTTAAGATTTTATTTGTTTGACACAGAGAGAGAGAGAGATTACAAGTAGGCAGAGAGGCAGGCAGAGAGAGGAGGAAGCAGGCTCCCCAATGAGCAGAGAGCCTGATGCAGGGCTTGATCTCAGGACCCAGAGATCATGACCTGAGCCGAAGGCAGAGGCCTTAACCCACTGAGCCACCCAGGTGCCCCAGAACGAGAGTTTTTTGTTTTTTGTTTTTTTCCCAGTCCAAGAATGTAAGGACATCTTTTTCTAAACACTAGCAGACCGCTATGCTAATGGGACAGAGATCTCATGGCCACACATGCTGAGGAATACAGACTTTACAGAATTCCTTCAGAAAAGTCATGAAACAATGTAACAAACATTAACAAAAACAAACCTTGAGAAATAGGAAAGAGTCTGATTTCCAGAGTTGCCACAATATTATATTGAGTGTCCAGTTGTCAACAAAAATTTGTAAGGATTGTGAATAAACAAGAATGTATAACCAATATACAGGAAAATTAAAAAAAAAAGACAATCAATAGGAACTTCTCGCTAGGAAGCCAAGACATTGGAAAATCTAGGTAAGGACTTTATTTTTTTAAATTTAATTTTATTTTTTCAGTGGGTATTAAGTAGGTAAGGACTTTAAATCAAGCATTTAAAATATGTCCAGAGAGCTAAAGAAAACCAAAACTAAAGAATTAAAGGAAAGTATGAGTATCACCAATCATAATTATGTTTCACCAAGGAGCATATCAATAAAGAGATAGAAATTATAAAAATGAACCAAATACAAATTATGGAGTTGTATGATAACGAAAATGAAAAATTTGCTAAAGGGATTCAACATTGGATTTGAATAGGTAGAAAAAAGAAGCCATGAACTTGAAGGTAGGTCAGTTAAGATGATCCAGTCTGAGGAACAGTAGGAGAAAAAAATGAAGAAAAATAAACAGAGCCTCAGAGACCTGTGGGGTACCATCAAGTGCATCAACATACTCATAATGGGAGCCCCAGAAGGAGACAAGGGAGAGAAAATGGCAGAAAGAATATTTGAAGATGTAATGGTCAACAACCTTCCAAATTTGGTGAAAATGTCCATCTACACATATAAGAAGCTCAAAAAACTCCAAATAGGATAAATTCATAGATATATCCCCCTAGATTAATCAAACTGTCAAAGGTTCAAGATGAAGAGGATCTTAAAAAGAGAAAAGTGACTCATCATATGTAAAGAGTCCTCAATAATATTAACAGATGATTTATGATCACAAGACATGGAGGATAAAAGACAGTGAAATGAAATACTTAAAGTGCTGAAAAGACATACTGTCAACCAAGTATTCTGTATCCTACAAAACTATCCTTAAAGAATGAGGGAAAATCAAGATAACCCCAGATAAGCAAAAATTGGGAGTTTCTTGCCAGCAGACCTACCCTGCAAGAAACGCTATAAGGAGTCATTCAAGGTGAAATGAAAAGACACTAGACAGTAACTCCAGTCTGCATGAAGAAATTGAGAACACTAGAAAAGGTAACATATAGGGAAATGAAAAGATAACATAAATATATTTTGCTTATATTCTTTATTTTATCCATGCTAAAATACAACTGCATAAAACAATTATTATAAGTCTTTATTGGTCAACACACAGTGTACAAAGAAATAATTTGTGTCAATAACAGCATAAAAGGGTGAATGGATATATATTTGAGCAAATTTTTTTTATATTTGAAATTAAAATGGTGTTAAATTAAACTAGACTGTTGTGAATTAAGATTTTGATTATAATACCCAGGGAGACCAGTAAGAAAATTGCTTATAAGTACATGAATTCAGCAAGTCACAGGATATAAAATCAACATATAGAAATCTGTTGCATTTCCATACCCTAGTAATGAAGCAGCAGAAAAAGAAATCATGGAATTGATCCCATTCACAACTGCACCAAAAGCCATAAGATATCTAGGAGTAAACCTAACCAAAGAGGTGAAAGATCTGTACTGTAGAACTATAGAACACTTATGAAAGAAATTATGGAAGACACAGAGAAAGGAAAAACATTCCATGTTCATGGATTGGAAGAACAAAAATTGTTAAAATGTCTGTACTACCCAAAGCAATCTGTACATTTAATGTAATCACTATCAAAACATTAACAGCATTTTTCATAGAGCTAGAACAAACAATCCTGAAATTTGTATGAAACCACAAAAGATCCTGAATAGCCAAAGCAACACTGATCAATAAGGCTGTCAAGACTTTAGTTAGAATGACGAAGAGAAAAAGAGAGAACACTCAAATTACTAAAATTAGGAATGAAAGTGGTGGTATTATTATTGACCCTACAGAAACAAAAAGGATTATGGGGCAATACTATGAACAATTGTATGCCACCAAATTAGAAAATCTTGTTGAGACAGACAAACTCCTGGAAACACACAAAGTATAAAACCAATTTAAGAACAAATAGAAAATCCAGACAGACTTATAACAAGCAAAGAACATTTGATAGTAATAAAAAATCAGAATCTTTTAACAAAGAAAAACCCAGGACCAGATGATATCCCTGATGAATCTACCAAACTTTAAAGAAGAATTTACACAATCCTACTCAAACTCTTTGAAAAATGTAAGAGGAGGGAATACTTCCCAACTCATTCTTTGGGACAGTATTATCCTAATACCATAGCTAGACAAAGATATCACTAGAAGAGCAAAATACAGACCAATAGCTCTTAATTAATGTAGATGCAGAAGTCCTCAACAAAATTCTTAAAGTTGAGTCCATATAAGAAGGATTATGCAGTATAATCAAGTGGGATTTGCTCAAAGAATACAAGTTTGGCTCAATGTAAGAAAATCAATTAATGTAATATGCCATATTAATAGAATAAAGAAAAATATCATGCAATCATCTCAGTAGATACAGAAATATCATTTGACAAAACCCATAGCTGCTCATTATAAAAAAATTCAGCACGACTGAAAGTAGAAAGGAACTTCCTCAATCTGGTAAGAGGCATCTATAAAAAACTGAAAGCTAACATTATACTTAATGGTGAAAGATTGGATGTTTTCCTCCTAAGATTAGAAAGAGAAAAGGATATCTACCTTGCTACTTTTTTTTTCAGATTTTATTTTTAGTAATCTCTACACCCAGTGTTGGGCTCAAACTCACAACCCCCAGATCAAGAGTCACATGCTCTACTGACTGATCCAGCCCAGGTGCCCCTGCCCTTGCCACTTCTATTCAGCATTTCTTGGAGACTGTAGCCAGGGAAATTGGGCAAGCAAAAATAAATAAACAAATAAATGTTAAATAAGTAAGCAAGTAAGTAAATAAATGGCATCTCGATTGGAAAGGAAGATGTAAACTTATCTCTATTTGCAGATGACACTATCTTATATATAGAAACCTACAAAGAATCTTCAATCAAGCTCTTAGAGCTAATAAAAAAGCTTAGCATAGTTGTGTGGTACAAGTTGTATGGCACAATATGATGCATATTAAAAAGCCAGTTTTATATGCTAACAATGAACATTCTGAAAATGCATTTTAAAAAATTCCATTTACAATAGGATCAAAAATATAAAAATACTTAGGAATAAATTTAACCAAAGAAGGATAAGACTTGCATACTGAATAAGACTTGCATACTGAACACTACAAACATTGTTGAACAAAATTAAAGTATACCTAAATAAGTAGAAAGGCATTCTATGTTCATGGATTGGAATGCAATATTGTTAAGATGGCAATAGTTCTGAAATTGATTTATAGGTTAAATGCATCCCCTATACAAAAATCCAACTGCCTCTTTGGCAGAAATGGAGAAACTGATCTCAAAATATATTTGCCAATGGAAGGGACTGGAATAGCCAAAAAAAAATCTTGAAAAAGGACAAAACTGGAGGACTTGTACTTGATCATTTTAAAACTTAATGCAGAGCTATAGTAATCAAGAAAGTTTGGTACTGGCTTAGGATGGACATATAGACCAATAGGATTGAGAACCCAGAAGTAACCCCATATATCAATGACGAATTGATTTTTGGCAAGGGTGCCAAGATCATTCAATGGGAGAAAGAATAGTTTTTTCAGTAAATGGTGCTAGGACCACTGGATATGCACATGTAGAAGAGTAAATTTAGACCCCATCTCACAGCGTATGCAAAAATACCTAAATATAAAAGCTAAAACTTCAAAACTCTTGGAATCATAGGTGTCAGTCCTCATAAGAGAGTTATATATAACTCTCAAAGCATAAGCAACCAAATTAAAAATAGAGAAGTCAGATTTCATCCAAATTAAATACTTTTGTGCATCGAAGTACACTATCAAGAAAGTGTAAAGCTGACCCACAAAAATGGAGAAAATCCTTGCAGATCATGTATTTGATATGGATCTAGTACACAGAATATATTAAGAACTCTTAAAATTCAAAATTAAAGACCACTCAATTTAAAAATGGGTAAAGGATTTGAATAGATATTTCTTTAAAGAAGTTGTACAGGGGCTCCTGGGTGGCTCAGTCCGTTAGGTGTCTGCCTTTGGTTCAGGCAGTCCTGGGATCAAGCCCCACATTGGGTTCCCTGCTCCGTGGAGAGCCTGCTTCTTCCTCTCCCTTTGCTGCTCCCCCTGCTTGTACGCACGTGCGAGCTCTCTCTCTCTCTCTGTCAAGTGAATGAATGAATGAATGGATAAAAGAAGATATACAAATGGTCAATACGCACAGAAAGAGATGTTCAAGATCATTAATCATTAGGGGAATGCAAATGAAAGCCACGACAAGACACTATTTCATAACTACTATGATGGCTATAACAATGATTTTAAAATTAATTTATTAATCTTTAAAAATTTCAGTATAGTTGGTGCATAATGTTATATTAGTTTCAGATGTGCAGCATAGTAATTTGACAAGTTTATATAATATGCTATACTCACCACGAGTGTAGCTACCCACCCATCATCTCACAATACTATTTTAATATCATTGACTATATTCCCTACGCTGTGCCTTTTATTACTGTAACTTACTCATTCCATACCTGGAAGCCTGTATCTTCCACTCTCTTTCACCCATTTTGCCCTCCCCTCTGCATTAATTTTTTTTTAATGGAAAGTAAAAAAACATTGGCAAAAACACGGAGAATTGGAGCCCTTGTACACTGCTGGTGGGATGTAAAATGGTGCAGGTGCTATCAAAAGCAGTTTGAGAGTTCCTGAAAAACTTAAACTTACAGTATGATCCTGCAAATCTCCTCCTAGGCATATACCAAAGAGAATTGAGAACACATGTTCACACAAGAATGTGTACATGGGTATTATGATAGCATTGTTTTTAATACCCCAAAAAGTGGAAACAAGCCAAATGCTCATCAGCTGATGAATGGACAAGCCAAATGTGGTCTATCCATACAATGGAATATTAGTCCAACCATGAAAAGAAGGAAGCACTGAGGCATCTATGTGGCTCAGATGGTTAAGTGACCAACTCTTGATTTCAGCTCACTCATGATCTCAGAGTCCTGGGATCAAGCCCCACACTGAGCTCCATGCTCAGTGGAGAGTCTGTTTGAGGTTCTCCCTCTCCCTGTGCCCCACAGCCCACTTGTGCTCTCGCTCTCAAATAAGTAAATCTTAAACAAGAGTGAAGCACTGATCCATGCACAGCATACACAAGCTTTGAAAACATTGTGCTGAGTGAAACAAATCAATCACAAAAGGCCCCCTCGTGTATGATTCCATTTATGTAAACTGTCTAGAATAAGCAAATCCATAGAGACAAGAAAGTACATGAGTGTTTGCCTAGTGGGTGGGGAGAGGGTTGTGGAGGTGAGGGGAGGATCAGGAGTGACTGTGGACAGGTCTGGGGCGTCTTTCTGGGATATTGAAATTCCCTGGATTTAAAGGTGTGGTTATATGACATTGTGAGTGAGTTTAGTTAAATCCATGAACTATACACCTTAACATGATGACTTTATGTTATGTGAACGATATATCAATAAAAATATTGTAAAAGATAATAAAACAAGCATGACAGTTAATTTTATGTGTCATCTTGGCTGGTTGTGGGATGCCTGGATATCTGGTTAAACATTTGTTTCTGGGTGTGTCTGAGAGGGTATTTCCAGAAGAGATTATTAACATTTGAATCAGTAGACTGTGTCAAGTACTTTGCCCTACCCAACATGGGTGGGCAACATCCAATCCATTGAGGGTCTGAATAGAACAGGAAGGTGGAGGTGGGGAGGTTTTCCCTCTCTGCATGGCTGCTAGAATGGACATCAACCTGCAGGTATTGGTAGATGTTCAGGCCTTCAGGCACAGACTGGAATCTATGTCATTGACTCAGTGGCTCTCAGGCCCTCCAACTTTATTATCCCCATTCCTGGGTCTCCAGCTGATAGTAGATTGTGAGACTGCTCAAACTTCACAAGTGTGTGAGCTAATGCTCTATATTAAATTTTATATAGATATGGATATAGATCCATAGATTCTCTTTTTTTTTTTGGAGACCCTGATTAATGCTGCCAGAACAAAGAAAAAAATCAGAAACCATATACTTATTTTCTGCTCCCCATTATTTCCGAATCAACAGTGCAGTCTTAGGGCAAGTCCTTGCAATCAGTTCGTTCATCCAACTTGCATTTACTGCACACCCATTGGCTGCTAGCCCTCCTAGTGCAGAGAGGAAGGAAACTCAGGCGCCCCTTTAAGGAGCTCACTGTTTGGCAGGTGAGACAGACACAAGGTGGGTCTAATGGTACTGAGGGCAGGTACTCCTGTTGGCAGCAACCAGCTTTGCTTGGGTGGGGAGGGCTTTGGGACTGAGGGGTAGGGTCATTTTTACCAGGAGAGGAGAGTCTGAAGGCATATGAGTGGTGTGGTTGGGGTCCATGCAGTGGTGGCTGAGGGCACACTAGGAAAAGATCATCCTGACCTTAGATACCAGGTTGGGGGTTTGAACTGTGATTTTAATGCTGAGCTTAAGGTGATATGGTTTTAAGAACATTAGTAGACATTACATTCTAAAAACATAGCAGGGTTTGTTCATTAAAATAATATCTATTATTCTAGGTTCTGTACTTGGTTTAGGTAAATGTTTGGCCATAAAAGAGGCACCCTTTTTGGTGACAGCATGATTTATAATGGGGAACATGTATATGTTTCAGTATCCCTTCTTACTAAAATGGTTATATAATTAGGGGACATATTATGATGAAATGCTATTCATCACTTGAAGTAATGTTTGTTGGTAATTTTGATGGGAGATGTTTAGGATTTAAGTGGCAAAGCAGGTTGCAAATACGAACTAAAAAAGAAATTACTGCTGAGAATTACAGCAGCTATTTCACTGGTTGGTAGAGTTATAAATGATGTTCATTGTCTTTTCTACACTTTTCTATAATTTTCTCAGTAAGAAAACAGTTTCTGCAACATGTAGAGTAACACAGTGAAAATGTTGGTTAACTCAGAATACTCCTAAGAAAGCTAAACCTTTGGATCTATACTCAAATGATCTTTTAGAATTTTTAGATAGCTGGCTTGAAGGATAGAGAGAGTACAATCTTAGCACTTGAGAATTTTTGCACTTTCCTGTAAAAATAATAATAAAACATCCTCTCCTTTCTCAGCATGGTTAGTTGTTTGTGATGCTGAAGGGACCAGCAGGTGGTCAGCATTTCTGCAAACCCACTGTTGAGAGTGACCACGTTATCCAAGAAAATTGATCTGCAGGTTTCCTTCACTCCAGATGGCATTTTGACAACAAAGATAAAACATTCACACAGTCACAGCACACATCCTGCTCAATTAGACTCCCTCATCTCACCCTGGATCTGTTGAAGGGGCTGCTTTATTTTTAGATCTTCATTTTGAATTTGAGGAGTGCCTCCCCCCCCCCAATCAAGCTATACGCCTGAGTGGTGTTTTATTGTGTGGTAGCTTTTAGAAACTTGGAGTCTTTGGCACTTGCTGAAGCCCACTGAGAGCACCCTGAGGTTTACCTGAGATTGTGGGAAGAGGGAGGGTGGCGTACACATGTGTCAGCCCATAGGCAAGAATCTGACTCCCTTTGCAGATGGGCTCTTCTGTCCTCCTGCAAAAAATGCCTGGGTGACTGCCAGTGGGCAGAAAAATAGCAAATATTGACACTCATAGCAACTGAAATGACTTCCATGATGTTAGTCATTTGTAAAAGGGGAGGGATTAACATTTATTGAGTTCCTGCTAAGTGCTGGGCACATGGCTTGTGAAAGCTCATTCAGCCATCACAGTGGCCCTACAAGACGTTTTTATTCCCACTTTACAGAAGGTGAAATTAAAGCTGAGAGAATAAGGAATTTACCCAGCTCATAAGGGGCAGAGTTGAGATTTGAACCTCCACCATTTCAACTCTAAAAATCCTTTTTTTCTTCTTATCCTGCTGTTGCTTTATGTATATGAAGTCTCATTTAATCAAATTAGCTTTCTTACCTATGATACTTTTATTGTGGGATGGAAAGCGGAGTATGGAAACTGTTATTTCACTAGCTAGGGAAGCCTGCCTAATTTTTGCCTTAATTTGATGTGGTCACACTCCATCAATGTCTGTTGAATGAATGAATGAACGAATGAATGAATGAATGAATGAAGGAAGGAACGAACGAATGACATACTTCAAAAGCATAAGCCTTAAACATGGTACAAACGCTACTTCTTATACTCTTCTGTACGTATATATGCATGCATGCATGTAATTTTTTTGTTGTGAAACACTTAACATGAGAGCTACCTTTTAAACAAATATTTAAGTACATAATATACAACTGTTGACTATAGGTGTAATGTGCAAAGAACTAATGAGCTTATTCATCTTATGTAACTGAAACTTTATGCCCCTTGATTATGACTCCTCATTTCTCCCATTCTCTCAGCCCCTAGCAACCACCATCCATTCTACCCTTGAAGTCTGTGAATTTGACAGTTTTAGATAGCTTGTAAGTAAAATCAATCAGTATCTATCTTTTCATGACTGGCATAATTCACTTTGCATAATGTCCTCAAAATTTATCCATGCTGTCACATATTACAGAATTTCCTTTATAAATAAAGGGTTAGTATCCAAAATATATAAAGAACTTATAAAACTCAACACCCAAAAAACAGATAACCCGGTCAAAAAATGGGCAGAAGACATGAATTGACATTTTTCCAAAGAAGACATCCAGATGGCTAACAGACACATGAAAAGATGCTCAACATCACTCAGCATCAGGGAAATGCAAATCAAAACCACAGTGAGATACCACCTCATACCAGTCAGAATGGCTAAAAAAACCAAAAAACAAACAAAAAAAACCCCAGCAGGTGTCGACAAGGATGTGGAGAAAGGAGAACCCTCTTGCACTGTTGGTGGGAATGCAAACTGGTGCAGCCACTCTGGAAAACAGTGTGGAGGTTCCTCAAAAAGTTAAAAATAAAACTACCCTATGATCCAGCAATTGCACTACTAGGTATTCACCCAAAGAATACAAAAATACTGATTCAAAGGGGCATATGCACCCCAATGTTTATACCAGCATTATCAAAATAGCCAAATTATGGAAAAAGCCCAAATGTTCATTGCCTGATGAATGAATAAAAAAGGTGTGATGTATGTGTATGTATATTTATTACATGTATTATATTACATATATAGTACACATATTTAATTTTTAATAATATAGTTTATATGGTATACTATTATAATAGTTATATGTATATATATACATATATATTTGCACACAAATAATGGAATGCTAAAACCAAGAAACACCGCTTAACTCTAGAGAACAATCTGGTGGTTCCTGGAGAGGAGGGGACGGGGGAAGAGTGAAATATGTGATGGGGATTAAGGAGTGTACTTGTAATGAGCACTGGATGTTGTACGGAAGTGTTGAATCACTGTACTGTACATCTGAAACTAATATTACACTGTATGTTAACTAATGAATTTAAATAAACATTTGGAGAAAAAAATAAAAGGCTAAATAGTATTCCATTGTATCTATATACTACATTTTATTTATTCATTCATCTTTTGATGGACATTTATGCTGTGACCACATCTTCGCTATTGTGAATAATGCTGCAGTAAACATAGGACTGTTAATATCTCTGAGATTCTTATTTCAGTTCATTTGGGTGAATGCCCAGAAGTGGTTTTGCTGGATCATATGGTAATTCTATTTGCAACCTTTTGAAGAACCTCCATACTGTTTTCCATAGCAACTGCACCATTCTATATTCCTTTTATTTATTTATTTATTTATTTATTTATTTATTTATTTATTTATTTGACACACAGAGAGAGAGATCACAAGTAGGCAGAGAGGCAGGCAGAGAGACAAGGAGAGGAGGAAGCAGGCTCCCCGCTGAGCAGAGAGCCCAATGCGGGCCTCGATCCCAGGACGCTGAGATCATGACCTGAGCCGAAAGCAGAGGCTTTAACCCACTGAGCCACCCAGGCGCCCCCATTCTATATTCCTACTAACAGTATGCACTGGTTGAAATTTCTCCATACCATTGCCAACGCTTGTTTTTATGATAATGGCCATCCTAACAGTTGTGAGGTGATATCTCACTGTAGTTTGGGTTTACATTTATATCATCTTTAGTGATGTTGAGTATTTTGTCATTTATCTGTTGGGCATCTGTATGTGTTCTATGGAGAAATGTCTATTCAAGTCTTTAGCCCATTTTAAAATTGGGTTATTAGGTGTTTCTTTTCTTTTTAACTATTGAGTTGCAGAAGTTCCTTACGTATTTTGGTGATGAACCCTTTATCAAATATATAGCTTGTGGTATTTTCTCCTCTTCCTCGTTTGCCTTTTTACTCTATTGGTCATTTCTTGTGCTGTGCAGAAGCTTTCTATTTTGAACGGGCTCTCGCTTGTTCATTCTTATGTTTGTGGTCTGTGCTTGTGGCCTCATATCCACAAAATCACCTTAGCGATGACTGCATGAAGTTTTCCCCTATATTTTCTTCTAGAATGTTTATGTTTATGTCTTTAATCTCTTTTGAGTTGATTTTTGTGTATGGTGTAAGATGAAGGTCCAGCTCCATTCTTTTCTGTGTAGATAGCCAGTTTTCCCAACATATTTTTAAAATATAATTTTATTTCTTTCAGTGATCCAAGATTCATTGCTTATGCACCACACCCAGTGCTCCATGCAGTACGTGCCCTCCTTAATACCCACCACCAGGCTCACCCATCCCCCCACCTCCTCCCCTCCATAACCCTCAGTTTGTTTCTCAGAGTCCACAATCTCTCATCTTTCGTCTCCCCCTCCGATTTACCCCAATTCACTTTTCCTTTCTTTCTCCATGTTCTCCATGTTATTCCTTATGCGCCACAAGTATGTGAAACCATATGATAATTGACTTTCTCTGCTTGACTTATTTCACTCAGCATAATCTCCTCCAGTACCGTCATATTGATACAAAAGTTGGGTATTCATCCTTTCTGATGGCTGTGTACTATTCCATTGTATACATGGACTATATCTTCTTTATCCATTAAGTTTTTTTTTTTTAAACAAAAACAAAAACACTGAATAGGCCAAATAGAAATCAGAGGGCTTCCATGTGTATCCTCGGGTGTTAGGTACAGAGGCTGAGGCCACACAGTTGGGAAGTGACAAGGCCAGCATAGTCAGTGGTCCCTGGGTTCTTGACACCATGATTCAAATTACACGACCATCATAAGCATCCCCTGGAGAGATGGGTGGGCAACTACCATGGGCCACAGGAAGTGTTCAAGCCAGGAGTAGATGACCGCTGATCAGAGGGATGGTGCTGTAGGAACATTAGTGCAAGAGGACAAGATTTCTTTCAATCGCAGGATGCCGTCATTCTAGGAAGATTTGGGGCATGCCTCATGTGGCTTCCCAGGAGGGTCTACACTGTTCCACAGCATGAGATGCGGTGCACTGATTCAAGAGTTTATGTACTCACATTGTTTCTCTGAAAGGTGGAGGGTGGGGAGGGAGGAAGGGAAGGAGGAAAGAAGGAGGAGAGAGAAGAAAGAAAAACTAAAATTACTTCTTTGTTTATGCCAAAGAAAAGACATTTGGCTCACAAGAAGGGAATGGATAATTAAGACCATTATTGATATGAAAGTTCATTGGAAACGCTGTTATTTTTTTCAAGAATGGAATGATAGAAATGACTCCTTTATCATCATCTCTGTTAGAATAAAAATTTTATCCCATCTTGTACCCCAATGACGGATCATAATGACTTAGCCTTCTGAAAGGGTTTTTTTTTTTTTAAATACAAAGCATTTCTTTAATTTGCATTTCCACCCTCTGGAACTGAATAACAGTCTGTGCAATGATAAAATTGCAACAGAAATTCCTGTCTGATGTGAATTGCTGTAGATTTACACCCAGAAGCATGCTTTTTTAGCAAATGCCCCATGTAAGTACAATTTGGTTTTGCAAATACATTTTGCTAAGTGTTACGTGGTGACTAAATTCTTGGCTCTTAAGCGGGACAGGCCTGAGTTCATTCATTTGACATATATTTATTGATGAAGTAATCTTACATCCCAGCATGCCCAGAACTTCACTGTTTTTCCAGGGTCCCCTCAATTTAGTGTCCTCTCTTACTATCACAAGTGTTCTGAAAAGTATATGGTCGTGTTAATGCTGGTGTGCCTGCTCTGTACCAGGCACTATTCTAAGCCTAGAGGGAGGGGGTAGATAGGGTAGACACATGCCTGTCTTTTCCCAATATAATCATCTCATATCATTGTAACCCTGGGCAAATTACTTTCAACACTGTGCCTCAGTTTCCTCATCTGTAGAACACAGATGGTTGTATTTATTTAACTTGTGAGGTTGTCATGAGAATTAGATGATCCCTTCCTTGCAAAATTCATAGCAGATTCCATGGCACAGAGAGTTGGAAACCTGTTAGTTGCCACTGTTAGCTAGTACTTCTCTTGAATGGAGGGGAATGTGCTTGGTTCAAAGTGTGGAGGAGCGGAGGGCACGTAAAGATGTTCTGTTGACCAGCAAAAGCAAAAGGAGCATGCACAAAAAAATCACCGAATCCAAAGGCATATTTTTAATTAATTCATTTATTTAACAAATAAGTTACATGTTTTCTACCAAATCCAGGCTCTGAACTGGGCTTTGGGGACTCACTGGTGAACAAGAAATAGTCCCTTGTTAATATGGCTTGATAGTGCTGGGATGCAACTGAGGTCCCCATGCTGTGTGAGCGCCAACGCAGGTCTCTGGTTTTGTTGCACAAGTCAGGGAAGCCTTCAGTAATGTGTTGAATTGTGTACTCTTGAAGTTCCTATGCTGAAGTCCTAACTTCGAGACCTCAGAATGTGACTTTATATGAGGATAGGGTCTTTACAGATTAAGGTTAAAATGGGATCATCAGGGTGGGCCCTAATCCCATATGACTGGTGCCCTTACAAAAAAGGGAAATTTGGACACAGACACGCCCACAGGGAGAACACCCTATGAAGATGAAGCCAGAGACTGGGGAGATGTTTCTACAATCTGGAAAATACCAAAAATAGCCAGCAAACCCCCGGAAGTTGGGAAAGAGACCAGGGACAGATTCTCCCTCACAGCCTTAGAAGGAACTCATTCTGTTAACACATTGATCTCAAACTTGAGAGACTCAAGTTCTGTTGTTTAAGCCTTCCAGTCTGAGGTATTTGTTCCTCAGGGTACTGACTCACCCTCCCAGTAGACCCAGTGTCCAGGCAGTTGTTGCCGGACTGTTTCCAGTGATGGGACATATACCCTGCCACTTAACTAGCGTTCTTATGGGGCTAGCCCACTCTCAGAACTTGAGTCCAGCCTGGTTACTTGACGTGACCCCAAATGAGTGACTTAATGTGACAAACAAAGGAATTAGGCTCCAACAGTGTGTTCTGAAGGAGAAAGATGCAAGTGGTTTTCCAGAGGCAAGAGATACCACTGGAACAGCTGTAGGGGGAAGAAGAAACAAAATTGGCTTCAAGCGAACCACAGATTTGGAGTTCTTGGAAATACAGCTGCTCTGTCATGTGCCTTCACCATTTATGGTTTCTGTTTTCTGCCATGGTTCAACTGACTGTTTTGACCAACTCACAGAAGGGAAGATGTTCAAGTGTGTGTACCACTGGCTCTCTCTATATTTTTAGGGAAACATGACATCTACTGGGTCATCAGATACAGCTGACCCTGGACATTTGCAAGGGATATGTCTAGAGTCCATGAATTTGAGAATTCAAGAATAAGATCACTTTTTTGTTAGTGATTTTTCTTAATAAAATGTGTCAAACACAGACAAGTGTGGAAATAGTATAATGTACACCAGTGTATCCTTTCCCAGTGTAAGAAATGAAACATGATAGACCATTGAAGACTCTTGTCTATATCACACTTTAATCCTCCCAACCTGCTTCAGAGATTACTACAAATATTTCCATGGGGACTTTTATTATTTTGCTTAATGTTATGTAACCCGAAGCAATATATCCTATTTTTAAACTCTACCAAAATGAAATCAGATCATTCTGTGTCTTGCTTTTCCTACTTCCCATTATGTTTTATGTTTATTCATAGGATGCATTTCATTTATTTTAACTGCTCTACAGTGTTGCCTGTGATTATGTGAGAGTTTATCGACTCATCTCCTCATTGATGGTAGATGTGAGCATTCTTACTTGGGTTTACTTGTGCACATCCATGGGAGTTTCTGTAAGGCACATTCCATGGGATACACACGAGGAATTGTAGAATTGCTGGGTCATAGGGCTTGCCATCTTGGAATTTATAAGATATTAACAAACTATTCCCCTGAAGGATAATAGGCACTTCCACCTGCAAATTTTGTTTAAATTCAATTAGACCACATATAGTACATCATTAGTTTCAGATGTAGAGTTCAGTAATTCATCAGTTGCATATAACACCCAGTGCTCAACACATCAGGTGCCCTCCTTAATGCCCATCACACAGTTACCCCATCCCCCTATCCACCTCCCCTCCAGCAACCCTCAATTTATGTCCTAGAGTTAAGACTGTGATCACCAAGACAGCATGGTACTGGCACAAAAACAGACACATAGACCAATGGAACAGAGTGGAGAGCCCAGATATGGACCCTCAATTCTGTGGTCAAATAATCTTCGACAAAAGCAGGAAAAAATATCCTGTGGGAAAAAAGACAGTCTCTTCAATAAATGGTGCTGGGAAAATTGAACAGCTATGTTGAGAAGAATGGAACTTGACCATTCTCTCACACCATACACAAAGATAATCTCAGAATGGTTGAAAGACCTCAACGTGAGGCAGGAATCTATCAGTATCCTAGAGGAGAACATAGGCAGTAACCTCTCTGACATTGACCACAGCAACTTCTTTCAAGACATGTCTCCAAAGGCAAAGGAAACAAAAGCAAAAATGAACTTTTGGGACTTCATCAAGATAAAAAGCTTCTGCACAGCAAAGGAAACAGTCAACAAAACAAAGAGGAAACCCACAGAATGGGAGAAGATATTTGCAAATGACACTACAGACAAAGGGATGATATCTAAGATCTATAAAGAATTTCTCAAGCTTAACGCCCAAAAACCAGATAATCATGTCAAAAAATGGACAGAAGACACGAACAGACACTTCTCCAAAGTATAAGACATACAAATGGCCAACAGACACATGAAAAAATGTTCATCATCACTAGCCATCAGGGAAACTCAAATCAAAACCACATTGAGATACCACCTTACACCATTTAGAATGGCCAAAATCAACAAGACAGGAAACAACAAGTATTGGAGAGGATGTGGAGAAAGGGGAACCCTCTTTCACTGTTGTTGGGAATGCAACTTGGTGTAGCTACTTTGGAAGACAGGGTGGACATTCCTCAAAAAATTAAAAATAGAGCTTCCCTATGACCCTACAGTTGCACTACTGGGTATTTACCCAAAGATACAGATGTAGTGAAAAGAAGGGCCACATGTACCCCAATGTTCATAGCAGCAAAGGCCACAATCGCCAAACTGTGGAAAGAGCCGAGATGCCCTTCAACAGATGAATGGAGAAAGAAGATGTGGTCCATATATACAATGGAATATTGCTCAGCCATCAGAAAGGATGATTACCCAACTATCGACATGGATGGGTCTGGAGGAGATTATGCTGAGTGAAATAAGTCAAGCAGAGAAAGTCAGTTATCATATGGTTTCACTTACTTGTGGAACATAAGGAATAAAATGGAGGACTCTAGGGGAAGGGAAGGAAAAGTGAATTGGGGTAAATTGGAAGGGGAGATGAACCATGAGAGACTGTGGACCCTGGGAAACAAACTGAGGGTTATGGAGAGGAGGGGGGATGGGTGGGTATTAAGGAGGGAATGTATTGCATGGAGCACTGGGTGTGGTGCATAAACGATGAATCTTGGATCACTGAATAAAATTAAAATAAAATAAAAATAAAATAAAAAGTCTCTCATGGTTTGTCTCCCTCTCTTTTTTCTTCCCATTCCATTTCCCCCTCCTTGTATGATTCTCTGAGCTGTTTTTTATATTCCACACATTAGTGAAACCATGTGATAATCATCTTTCTCTAATTGACTTATTTCACTCAGCATAATACCCTCTACTTCCATCCATGTTGACATAAATGGTATATATTCATCCTTTCTGATGGCTGAGTAATATTCCATTGTGTGTGTGTGTGTGTGTGTGTGTGTGTGTGTGTGTGTGTGTGTGTACACCACATCTTCCTTATCCCTCCTCTCTTGATGGACATCTCAGCTCTTTCCATAGATTGGCTATTGTGGACATTGCTGCTATAAACATTGGGGTGCATATGCCTCTTCAGATCACTACATTTGCATCTTTGGGGTACATACCAAGTAGTGCAATTGCTGAGTCATAGGGTAGCTCTATTTTTAACTTTTTGAGGAACTTCCATACTGTTTTCCTGAGTGTCTGTACCAGTTTGCATTCCCACAAACAGTGTAAGAGGGTTCCCCTTTCTCTGCATCCTCACCATTATCTGTTGTTTCCTGACTTGTTAATTTAGCCATTCTGACTGGTGTGAGGTGGTGTCTCATTGTGATTTTGATTTGTACTTCCCTGATTCCAAGTGATATTGAGCATTTTTTCATGTGTCTGTTGGCCATTGTATGTCTTCTTTGGAGAAGTGTCTGTTCATGTCTTCTGCCCATTTCTTGACTGGATTTTTTTGGGTGTTGAGTTTGGTAAGTTCTTTATAGATTTTGGATATTAGCCCTTTATCTGGTAAGATAAAGAAGATATTTGCAAATATCTTCTCCCATTGTGTAGGTTATCTTTTGGTTTTGTTGACTGTTTGCTTTACTGTGAAAAACATTTTATCTTGATGAAGTCCCAATATTTCATTTTTGCTTTTGTTTTCCTAGACTTTAGAGATGTGCTTAGCAAGAAGTTGCTGTGGCTGAGGTCAGAGGTTGCTGCCTATGTTCTCCTCTAGGATTTTGATGGATTCCTGTCTCGCATTTAGGTCTTCCATCCATTTCCATGAGGTGTAAGAGAATGGTTCAGTTTCATTCCACATGTGACTGTCCAATTTTCCCAACACGATTCATTGAAGAAACTATCCGTTTTCCATTAGATATTCTTTCCTGCTTTGTTGAAAATTAGTTGACCATAGAGTTGAAAGTCCATTTCTTGGTTTCCTATGCTGTTCCATTAATCTATGTGTGTTTTTGTGCCAGTACCATACTATCTGGTGATGATTACAGCTTTAAAGTAGAGTGTGATGTCAGGCATTGTGATGCCCCCAGCTTTGTTTTTGTTTGTTTGTTTGTTGTTTTTTTCACCATTCTTCTGGCTATTCTGGGTCTTTTCTGGTTCCATACAAATTTGAAGATTATTTGTTCCAGCTCTGTGAAAAATAAGGATGGTATTTTGATAGGGATAGCATTGAATGTATATATTGCTTAAGGTAGCATAGAAATTTTAACATTATTTATTTTTCCAGTCTATGAGCATGGAATATTTTTCCATTTCTTTGTGTCTTCCTCAATTCTTTTATAAGTGTTTTGTAGTTTTAGATTTCAGATCCTTTACCTTGTTGGTTAGGTTTATTCCTAGGTATCTTATGGTTCCTGGTGCAATTGGTTTTTTTCTTAATTTAATTTTTTCGGTGTTCTAAGATTCATTGTTTATGCAGAACACCCAGTGCTCCATCCAATATGTGTCCCCCTTGATGTACACCACCAGGCTCTACCCATCTCCTGACTCTCCTCCCCTCCAAAACCATCAGTTTGTTTCTCAGAGTCCACAGTCTCTCATGGTTTGTCTCCCCCTCCGATTTACCCCAATTCACTTTCCTTCTCCTAATGTCCTCCATTTTATTCCTTATGTTCCACAAGTAAGTGAAACCATATGATAATTGACTTTCTCTGCTTGGCTTATTTCACTCAGCATAATCTCCTCCAGACCCATCCATGTTGATACAAAAGTTGAATATTCATCCTTTCTGGTTTCTGAAATCCTGTATGAGTTCTAGCAATTTTGGGGTGGAGTCTTTTGGGTTTTTTACATAAAGTATCATGTCGTCTTGTGAAGAGTGAGAGTTTGACTTCTTTGCCAATTTGAATACCTTTTATTTCTTTTTGTTTTCTGATTGCTGAAGCTGGGACTTCTGACGCTATATTGAACAACAGTGGTGAGAGTGGGCAACCCTGTTGTGTTCCTGACCTTAGCGGAAAGCTTTCAGTTTTTCCCCATTGACAATGATATTCACTGTGGGCTTTTCATAGATGTCTTTTATGATGTTTAGGTATATTCCCTCGATCCCTACACTGTCGAGAGTTTTAATCAAGAAAGGATGCTATACTTTGTCAAATGCTTTTTCTGCATCAATTCAGAGGCTCATATGGTTATTTTCCTTTCTTTTATTAATGTGATGTATCATATTGATTGATTGTGAATGTTGAACTGTTCTTGCAGCCCAGGAATAAATTCCACTTGGTCCTGGTGAATAATCCTTTTTTTAAAAATTTTATTTATTTGTTTTTTAGTATGATCAGTTAGCCAACAACTAGCACTGGGTGTTATACACAACTGATGAATTGTTGAACACTACATCAAAAACTAATGATGTAGTATATGTTGAATAATCCTTTTAATGTACTAATGGATGCTGTTGGCTAGTGTCTTGGTGAGAATTTTGGCATCCATGTTCCTCGGGGGTATTGGTCTGTAATTCTCCTCTCTGGTAGGGTCTTTGTCTGGTTTTGGAATCAAGGTAATCCTGTCCTCATAGAATGAGTTTAGATCGCTTCTCGGCCTTTTGGCTAAGATCAAGTGTAGTATAGAATGAGTTTAGAAGTTTACCTTCCATTTTTATTTTTTGAAACAGTTTCAGAAGAATAAGTATTAGTTCCTCTTTAAATGTTTGGTGGAATTCCTCTGGGAAGCTATCTGGCCCTGGATTTTTGTTTGTTGGGAGATTTTTGATTACTGCTTCAGATTCCTTGCTGGTTATGGGTCTGTTCAGATTTTCTATTTCTTCCTGTTTTAGTTTTGGTAGTTGGTAAGTTTCTAGGAATGCATCCATTTCTTCCAGATTGCCTAATTTGTTGGCATATAGTTGCTTTTAATATGTTCTTATAATTGTTTGTATTTCCTTGGTGTTGGTTGTGATCTCTCCTCTTTCATTCATGATTTTATTAATTTGGATCCTTTCTCTTTTCTTTTTGATAAGTCTGGCTAGGGGTTTATTGATCTTAGTAATTCTTTCAAAGAACCATCTTCTAGTTTTGTTGATCGGTTCTACTGTTCTTTTGGTTCCTATTTCAGTGTTCTGTGCTCTAATCTTTATTATTTCTCTTCTCCTGCTTGGTTTAGGCTTTATTTGCTGTTTTTTCTCCAGGTTCTTTAGGTGTAAGGTTACCTGTGTATTTGAGACTTTTCTAGTTTCTACAGAAAGGCTTGTATTGCTATATACTTCCCTCCTAGAAACATCTTTGCTGCATCCCAAAGGTTTTTGAAAGTTGTGTTTTCGGGCACCTGGGTGGCTCANGAAAGTTGTGTTTTCGGGCGCCTGGGTGGCTCAGTGGGTTAAAGCCTCTGCTTTCGGCTCAGGTCATGATCTCAGCGTCCTGGGATCGAGGCCCATATCGGGCTCTCTGCTCAGCAGGGAGCTTGCTTCCTCCTCTCTCTGTCTCTCTGCCTGCCTCTCTGCCTACTTGTAATCTCTCTCTCTGTGTCAAATAAATAAAATCTTTAAAAAAAAAAAGAAAGTTGTGTTTTCATTTTCACTTGTTTCCATGAATTTTTAATAGTCTTCTTTAATTTCCTGGGTGACCTAGTCATTCTTTAGTAGGATGCTCTTTAACCTCCAAGCATTTGAGTTTCTTCCAAATTTCCTCTTGTGATTGAGTTCAAGTTTCAAAGCATTGTGGTCTGAAAATATGCAAGGAATAATCCCAGTCTTTTGATACTGGTTGAGACCGGATTTGTGACCCATTATGTGATTTATTCTGGAGAATGTTCCATGTGCACTTGAGAAGAATGTGTATTTTGTTGCTTTAACATGGAATTCTCTGTATATATCTGTGAAGTCCATCTGGTGCAGTGTGTCATTCAAATTCCTGTTTCCTTGTTGATCTTCTACTGATATGATGTTATTGCTATGAGTGGGATGTTGTGGTCCCCTACTATTATTGCATTATTATCAACGTGTTTCTTTAATTTTGTCATTAGGTGGTTTATATAATTGGCTGCTCCCAAGTTAGGAGCATAAATATTTATAATTGTTAGATCCTCTTGTTAGATAGACTCTTTAAGTATGATATAGTGTCCTTCTTCATCCCTTACTAGTCTTTGATTTAAAATCTAATTTTCTGATATAAGGTTTACTACTCCAGCTTTCTTTTGATGTCTGTTGTCATGATAAATGGTTCTACACCCCTCATTTTAAATCTGGAGATGTCTTTCAGTCTAAAATGAGTCTTGTAGACAGAATGTGGATGGGTCTTGCTTTTTTATCCAATCTGATGCCTTATGTCTTTTGATTGGATCATTTAGCCCATTTACATTCAGAGTAACTATTGAAAGATATGAATTTAGTTGTATTATATTACCTGTAATGTGACAGTTTTGTATATTGTCTCTATTCCCTTCTGGTCTATGTTACTTTTGAGCTCTCTCTTCACTTATAGGATCCCTTTTAATATTTCTTGTAGGGCTGGTTTAATGATCACAAATTCTTTTAGTTTCTTTTTGTCTTGGAAGCTCTTTATCTCTCTTTCCATTCTGAATGACAGCCTTGCTGGAAAAAAGTATTCATGGCTGCATATTTTTTTCATTTAGTACCCTGAATACATCATGCCAGCTCTTTCTGACCTTCCAGGTCTCTGTGGATAGGTCTGCTGTCAGTCCAATGTTTCTACCCTTGTGTTACGGACCTCTTGTCTTGAGGTTCTTTCAGCATTTTCTCTTTATCTCTGAAATTTGCAAGTTTCACTATTATATGTTGGAGTGTTGACCTGTTTTTATTGATTTTGAGGGGGGTTCTCTGTGCCTCCTGGACTTGAATGCCTGTTTCCTTCCCCAGATTAGGGAAGTTTTCAGCTATAATTTTCTTAAATATTCTCTCTCTCTCTCTCTCTCTCTCTCTCTCTCTCTCTCTCTCTCTTTTACTTCTTCCTCTGGGACCCCAATAATTTTAATATTGTTTTGCTTTATGATATCACTGGTATCTCAAAGCCTTCCCTCATGGTCTGGTAATTATTTTTCTCTCTTTTCCTCAGCTTCCTTACTTTCCATCATTTCATTTTCTGTGTCAAAGAGTCTCTCTTTTGCTTCATTTACCCTAGGCCTTAGACTGTCCATTTTAGACTGTGTCTTAGTTAAAGCATTTTTATTTTACTCTGACTAGATTTTATTTCTTTTATTTCTGCACCAAGGGATTCTCCAGTGTCTTTTATGCTTTAATGAAGCCCAGCTAATATCTTTAGAATTGTTATTCTAAATTCGAGGTCTGATATTTTACTTATATCCATATTTATTAAATCTATGGCAGAGAGTGTTACCTCTGTTTTTTCTTTTGTTGTGAATTTCTCCTTCTAGTCATTTTGTCCAGAGAAGAGTAGATGAGTGAGGGAAAAAAATGAAAAATATCATCCGTGACCCCAGCAAAATATACACTAGATAAATCCAAAGAGATCAGAAAGCAAAAAAGGAAAAAAAAAGCTGGGGGTTGGGGTGAGAATATAATCTAATAGACACTAGATTCCAAAATTTAAAGATATCAAAACTTATATACATACAAAAATAAAATTGAATATAGTGAAAGAAAGCCAAAAATGAAGAATATATCTATAAAATGTAAATGTAAAAATGAAAAAGAAAAAAAAACTTTAAAAATGTTGATAAAATAAGAAGCTAGTTGAAAAAGAAAAAAAGGAAAAGAAAATTTTAAATTGAAAGACTTAAGAATCATGAGAAAAAAACCCTTGAATTCTACACACTATTTTCCCCTAACACAGTAGTCTTTCAATTCTGTGTGATCCGTAAAGTTGGTAATAGCCTGATGATCCTGCTGGTCCTCTGGGGGAGGGGCCTGTTGCACTGATTCTCAGGTGTCTTTGCACTGTCCCTTGTAGGGGACCAGGCTCAGTGCAGGCTGCTTCCATTGCACGCCCCCCCCCAAGGCTTTTCCCACCACATTAGGGATGAAAAAAATAAAAATAAAAATGGTGGCGCCCTGATCTGCAGCCCCAGAGCTGAACGATGGCGGCCCCCACTCTTCAGTGCATCCTCACAGAAAAGCAGTCACTTTTGTGTGCACCAAACTCTGTAGACTCCTGTGGTGCACATCCACACCAATCTTCCCAGGGAAGGGTGGGGGGGTCTCACTGCAGCCCACTACTTTCTGGGTCCCTGCTCCAGGAATAGTTGTCCGATTCTGTGCGCACCCGCCCTGCTCCTCCCCAGGGAAAGAGCAGGGTCTTGCTTCAGTTCTGTCACTTGCTGGGACCCTGCTTGGAGAGCAGTTGCCCAATTGTGAGGCGGTTTGTGGCTTATGACAACACCTAGCTGAGGCCACTCTGGGCTCACTAATTGTAGCCAGCTTCCCCACTCCAGTGCTTGGGGATTCTGCTACACTCAGCCACCTCTGTTCTTTCTGTGACCCTGGGGATCCTAAGACCAGACTGTCCTACTTAAGATTCTTCTCCACTTTGCCATCTGAGCACCTTTTAGGCAGGGATGTCCCTTATTGGAGCAGACTTCTAAAAGTCCAGATTTTGCGCTCCGGGGATATCTCACTTTCCGGTAGCTGGCCTATGGAGGCTCTCCCCCACTCCACAATTTATCTTCTGATATGTCCCCTCAGGTTCACTTCTTTGCATCTCCTACCTTGTAAAAAGTGGTCAATTTTCTATTTGCAGAATTTCAGCAATTCTTTTCTTCAATCTCAGGTTGAATTCGTAGGTATTCAGAATGTGATCGGTATTTAGCTGAATGCAAGGGACCAGATGAAAGGAGGAACCCCTTACTCTTCCACCATCTTCCCTCCATCTACCCCACCTGCAATTTTCGATAGTTCTTCCTTGCCTTTACCTAGACAATAGCTGGTATTATCAAACCTCAAATTTTTGCTAGGGTGGTGAGTTTTTTAAACGGCATGTTCTGTTATTAGTGAGGCTGTTTTGAGTCTGTTTTGAAATATTTGTTGTTGGGCGCCTGGGTGGCTCAGTGGGTTAAAGCCTCTGCTTTCGGCTCAGGTCATGATCTCAGCGTCCTGGGATCGAGGCCCGCATCAGGATCTCTGCTTAGCAGGGAGCCTGCTTCCTCCTCTCCCTATCTCTCTGCCTGCCTCTCTGCCTACTTGTAATCTCTCTCTGTGTCAAATAAATAAATAAAATCTTTAAAAAAAAAAAAAAGAAATATTTGTTGTTTATTTGGATTTCCAAAATGGGAAAGTAAATTGTCTATTTATATCCTTTGTCCTTTTCCCCCAATAGGTTGAATCACTGGATAGCATCAGTAATAGCATTCTTGTCTTATTCCTGACTTTAGTGGAAATGTTTCTAAAGTTTTAACATTAAGAATGATATTTATTGGAGGTTTTTGATCTTTAAGTATTGTCAGCTTAAGGAGGTTCACTATTTTCCCAGTTTGCTAGGAGTTTTATAAAGCATTATGAATGGGTGCTAATTTTAATTTTTTGTTTCTTTTTAAGTAGGGCATGGAGCCCAGTGTTGGGCTTGAACTCACTACCCTGAGATCAAGACCTAAGCTGAGATCCAGAGTTGGATGCTCAGCGAACTGAGCCATCCAGGTGCCCCTAATTTTAACTTAAAAAAACTTTATTTATTTTTAGTAATCTCTACACCCAATATGGGGCTTAAACTCACAACCCTAAGATCAAGAGTCACATGTTCTTCTTACAGCCAGGCAGGCACCCCTAATTTTAGCTTTTTAATTTAAATATAACACATATAAACGTGCACAAGGCATGAGTGTAAAGCTTGATACATTTTCAGAAAGTGAACACACCCATGTGGTCAACAGCCAGTTAAGAATAGAAACTTAACAGTAACCCCTAGAGCCCCTTCATGCCTCTACCCTCTGTCTACCCCTCAAAGGTAATCTTTTTTATGAATTACAAAGCTATATATTAGTTACTCCTGTTTTTGAACTTTATATACATAAAATCAAGAAATACATTTTTTTGTGTCTGACTTCATTTTCTCAACATTGTTGGTAATTTTCATTCATGTTATTTTATGTAGTTTTAGTTTATTTTCATTGTTGCTGTGTTCCATTGTGTGACTCTTCTATATTATACCTTCCAATTTACTTTTCAGTTTTACTTTACAGTTTACTTTCATACGCATATGATAATAGAATGGGACTCACTGTTTGGGCATATGCCCTAGAGGAAATTTCTAGTCATAGGATCTACCTGTGCTCTATCTGCCAAAGCAGTTGCAACAACTTACATTTCTACCCATAGTATAAACAGGAAGTCCTTGCTCCACATCCTTACTGACAATTGTCATTGGTTGTCAGTTTTGAGACCAGTTTTCTGGCACGTGTGCAATGACATTTCTCTCTTTTTTTAAAAAAAAATACTAAGGTGTTATATGCAACTACTGAATCACTGAACACAACACCAAACACTAATGATGTACTATATGCTGGTTAACTGAACATAATAAAAAACATTTTATTTAAATTCAATTTAGTGATGAGCACTGGGTGTCATATGCAACTGATAAATTATTGAACACTACATCTGAAACCAATGATGTACTATATGTTGACTAATTGAATTTAAATAAAAGTATATTTAATTTAGTTAACATACAATGTATTATTAGTTTCAGGGGTAGATTCATTGGTTGCATATAATGCTTAGTGCTCATTACATCATGTGCCCTCCTTAATACCTGTCACCCAGTTACCCCATCCCTCCACCCACCGTCTCTCCAGCAACCCTCAGTTTGTTCCCTATATTTAAGAATCTCTTATGGTTTGTGGGGCACCTGAGTAGCTCAGTCTGTTGAGCAGCTGCCTTCATCTCAGGTCATGATCTTAGGGTCCTGGGATCAAGCCCTGTGTGGGGCTCCCTGCTCAGCAGGGAGTCTACTTCTCCCTCTGCCCCTCCCCCTACTTGTGCTCTCTCTCTCAAATAAATAATCTTAAAAAAAGAATCTCTTATGGTTTGCCTCCCTCTCTGTTTTTATCTTATTTTTCCTTCCTTTCCCCTATATTCATCTGTTTTGTTTCTTAAATTCCACATATAAGTGAAATCATACGGCATTTGTCTTTCTCTGACTGATTATTTCACTTAACATAATATCTTCTAGTTCCTTCCATGTCATTGCAAATGGCAAGATTTCATTCTTTTTGATGGCTGTGTAATATTCTGTTATGTATATATCCCATATTTTCTTTATCCATTATCTGTCACTGGCCATCTGGGCTCTTTGCGTATTTTGGCCATTGTGGACATGCAATGACATTTCATTATGGTTTTAAATTACACCTTCTATCTATCATTAGTAATATGATTTTTTCATCTTTTTATATGATTATTTTCATCTAGATATCTTTTTTTGTGAAATACCTGTTCAAGTCTCTTTGCCAAATTTTTATTGAGTTTGTTCCTTTTTGACCAGTAGGATTTTCTGTATTCTTTGAATATAGGCTCTACCAGAGAGGTTTTAGCTCTCTGATGGAAATATCTTCTCCTATTCTATATTGTACATTTGAACTCTTTTAATGGTATTTTTTGATGATTGGATGTTCTTAAATTTAATCTAATTTATTAGTCCTTTTTTTAAGGCTGGTGCATAAGAAATCTTTGCTTACTGTAAGATCCTGAAGATACCCCAAATGGCAAAGTATGTTGCCCATTGATATCCTTTGCCCATTTTTTCCAGTGGGTTGAATTATTAAAAAGCATCAGAAATAGAGGACATCCTTGTTTTATCCCAGACTTCAGTGAAAATACTTTTTCTAAAGATTTTTAAAATTTTTTAAGTAATCTCTACACTCAATGTGGAGCTTGGACTCACAACTCCAAGATTAAGAGTCACACGTTTTACTGACGGAGCCAGCCAGATGCCCCTCAAGTTTTAATATTAAAATTTATGTTTGTTTAAAGTTTTTTATTATTACCTATTAATCACATTAAGGAAATTTACTATATCCCCAGTTTTCTTCTAGAAACCTGTGGTTTTACCATTCATACTCAGATCTACAACCTAGTTGGAATGGATTTTTGCATAAGATGGAAGATAGAGGTCTTTATCACACTTCATAAAATTAACAGTATTACTTAATATCATTCAGTACATATTCAGATTTCCTCTGTTGCCTAAGGTATACCTTTGTAGATTATTTATTGAAATCAGGATCCAAATGAAGGCTCTGTTAAAAAATTACTTTCTCATGCTATTTACTTGTGAAGGAAATAAGTTGTCCTGAAAAATGTTTCATGTATCAGGTTTTATTATTGCTTCCTTGTGGTATCATTTATTTTGTTCCACTGGCCCATATGTGTCTTGAATGTCTTATGTTAGATATGAAGAATGAATTATGTTTAACTTTAATAGTTTTTGGCATGGATGCTTCACTAGTGGTGCTATGCCTGTTATCCAGCTTGGGGTTGTGTCACGTTTAGTGATACTAAGCTTGATAAGTGAGTTGGGTGATGACGATCTCATCCTTTTCTTGTAAAATTCCTCATTTACTGTCCACCTAATAATTTTACCATCCATCAATGACCATTGCCTGAATCAGCTATTAACTGAGAAATTGCAAAATTATAAAATTTGATTTGTCCACTGATTCTGTATTTAGTGAAAGAAGTGTAAGTAAGTGAAAGAAGTTAACTTTATTCTCTTTGATATTTGGTTACTCTGAAGTAGCATTCATATTAGATGGCAGAATAAATGTGTAACTACCCTTTATCAAATTTCAGAGGAGTTGGTGTCTTTGCAAGTTTCAATGTCATCCTTCCAGTGAATTTGTTTCTCTCTCTCCTTTTTTATTGAGGCTCATTATGAATTCATTGCTTTTCATCTATTCCATGTATTTTAGTAAATTGCAGTCTTATTTTTGGAAGATTTTATTTATTTATCTGAGGTGGGGGAGGGGAAGAAGGAGGGAGAGAAAGAACCCCTAGCAGACCCCCCGCCCACACCGAGCACAGAACCAGCACAGGGCTCAATCTCATGACCCCAAGATCATGACCTGAGCCGAAATCATGAGTTGGATGCTTAACTGACTAAGCCACCCAGGTGATCTCTTATTTTTTAATGAAATTTTTATTGAAGCATGATATACATGTAGGTACTTGATGAACCATTAACATACAACTTGAGGTAGTCTTCAGAAGGTGAATATGCCTATATGGCCACTGTTTATGTCAAGAAATACAAAATGGAAAGGCATCTTGTGTTCATGGATTAGAAGATTTAATAATGTGAGCCAAGATGCCCTTCAACAGACAAATGGATAAAGAAGATGTGGTTTATATATACAATGGAATATTACTCAGCCATCAGAAACGATGAATACCCAACTTTTGTATCAACATGGACAGGTCTGGAGGAGATTATGCTGAGTGAAATAAGTCAAGCAGAGAAAGTCAGTTATCATATGGTTTCACTTACTTGTGGAACATAAGGAATAAAATGGAGGACTCTAGCAGAAGGAAAGGAAGAGTGAATTGGGGTAAATAGGAAGGGGACATGAACCATGAGAGACTGTGGACTCTGAGAAACCAGCTGAAGGTTATGGAGGGGAGGGGGAAGGGGGGTTGGGTGAGCCTGGTGGTGGGTTTTAAGGAAGGCATGTATTGCATGGAGCACTGGGTGTGGTGCATAAACAGTGAATCTTGGAACACTGAAAAAAAAATGAAATTTAATAAAAGTCCATACTATTCAAAGTGATGGATTCATTGTTATCCCTACCCAAATCCCAATAACCCTTTTTACAGAAATAAAAAAAATTCTAAAATTCATAAGGAACCACAAAAGGCCACAAATAGCCAAATCAGTCTGGGAAAGAACAAAGTTAGAGGCATCGCGTTATCTGATTTCAAAGTGTTACAAAGTTACAGATCCAAATAGTAGCATGCTTTTCAAAGCACAAGTGTTTCTACCTCTTTGGTTAGGTTTATTTCTAGGTATCTTATTATTTTTGGTGCAGTTGTAAATGGGATTGACTCCTTAATTTCTCTTTCTGCTGCCTCATCATTAGTATATAGAAACGCAACAGATTTCTGTATGTTGATTCTGTATCTTGTAACTTTACTTAACTCATTTTTCAGTTCTAGCAGTTTTTTGGTGGAATCTTTTGGGTTATATCACAAAACATTAGTGATCAAGACAGTATGGTACTGGCACAAAAACAGACACATAGATCAATAGAACAAAATAGAAAACCCAGAAGTGAACCTACAACTATATGGTCAATTAATCTTGACAAAGCAGGAAAGAATGTCCAATGGAAAAAAAGACAGTCTCTTGAACAGATGGTGTTGGGAAAACTGGACAGAAACATGCAAAGAGTGAAACTGGACCACTTTCTTACACCATACGCAAAAATTCAAAATTGATGAAAGACCTAAATGTGACACCTGAAAACATAAACATCTTAGAAGAGAACACAGGCAGTAACTTCTTTGACTTTGGTCATAGCATCCTTTTTCTAGATATGTCTCCGAGCAAGGGAAACAAAAGCAAAGATAAACTGTTGGGACTTCATCAAAATAAAAAGCTGTACACTGAAGGAAAAGATTAACAAAACTCAAAGGCAACCTACAGAATATGAGAAATATTTGCAAATGATAAAGGGTTAGTATCCAAAATCTATAAAGGACTTTTTAAATTATTATGTTCAGTTAGCCAGCGTATAGCACATCATTAGTTTTTGATGTAGTGTTTAATGACTCATTAGTTGCATATAACACCCAATGCTCATCACAACACATGCCCTCCTTAATATCCATCCCCTGCAAAACAAATAATCCAATTAAAAAATGGACAGAAGACATGAATAGACACTTTTCCAAAGAAGATATCCCGATGGCTAACAGACACATGAAAAGATGATAAACACCAATCAAGACTACAACGAGACATCACCTCACACCTGCCAGAATGGCTAAAATTAACAACACAAGAAACAGGTGTGGGTGAGGATATGAAAAAAGGGGAACCCTCTCGCACTGTTGACGGGAATGCTAACTGGTACAGACACTGTGTAAGACAGTATGGAGTTTCCTCAAAAAGTTGACAATAGAACTACCATATGATCCAGCAATTGCACTACTAGGTATTTACCCAAAAAATACAAAATTCTAGATCAAAGGGATCCATCCACTCTAGTGTTTATAACAGCATTATCTACAATAGCCAAATTATGGAAACAGCCCAAGTGTCCCCTGAGTGATGAATGTGGTGTGCGTGTGTGTGTGTGTGTGTGTGTGATGAAATATTACTCAGCCATCAAAAAGAATGAAATCTTTCTATTCGCAACAGCATGGATGGAGTTAGAGAGTATTATGATAATTGAAATAAGTCAGTCAAAGAAGGACAAATATATGATTTCACTCACACATAGAATTTAAGAAACAAATGAGAAAAAGAGAAAGAGAGGCAAACCAAGGAACAGACTCTTAACTATAGAGAGCAAACTGATGGTTACTAGAATGGAGGTGGGTGGGGGGGATGGGTAAAATAGGTGATGATTAAGGAATTGACTTGTGATGAGCACTGGGTGTTGTATGAAAGTGTTGAATCACTAGATTGTACATTTGAAACTAATATTATATTGTATGTTAACTAACTGGAATTTAAATAAAATCAAATAAAAACTTAAAGGATTAGTGGGTTGGGAGGGAGTGAGGTATGCATATGTCATCTACCAATCACACTTCTGGGTATTTGAGAGAATTGAAATCAGTATCTCAAAGAGATATTAGCATTCCCATGTTCATTGCAGCTCTATATATGGTAGCCAAGAGGTGGTAGCAATCTAAATGTCTGTCAACAGATGAATAGGTAAGGAAAATGCTTTGTGTACATACCTTAGAATTGTATTCAGTCTTAGAAAGAAGGAAATTCTTTAATATATAGCAGCATGGATGCTAAGGGAAATAAGCTAGTCACAGCAAGATAAATATTACATGATTCTCTATATACGAGTTATCTGAAATAGTCAAATTCATAGAATCAAAGAGTGGTGGTTGTCAGAGCTTGGAGGAGAGGGAAACGGGGAGTTACTAATCAATGGGCATAAAGTTTCAGTTAAGCAAATGAATAACCTCTAGAGGTCTGCTACAACATTGAATACTGTATGCTGGAAACCTATGAACTTCCAAGACTGAAACAGGAAGAAACTGACAACCTGAATAGACCAATAACTAGTAACAAGATTGAAGCAGTGTTCAATAACCTCCCAAAAAACAAGATTCCAGGACCTGATGGATTCCCTGGGGGAATTCTACCGAACATTAAAGGAGAAATAATACCTACTCTCCTGAAGCTCTTTCAAAAAATAGAAACAGAAGGAAAACTCCCAGACTCTATGAGGCCAGCATTACCTTGGTCCCCAAACCAGGCAAAGACCCCATCAAAAAGGAGAGTTTCACAGCAATAACTGATGAATATGGATGCCAAAATTCTCAACAAGATCTCAGATAATAGGATCCAACAGTACGTTAAAAGGATTATCCATCACGACCAGGTGGGATTTATTCCTGGGATGCAAGGGTGGTTCAACTTTCACAAATCAATCAGTGTGATAGAACACATTAATAAGATGAGAGAGAAGAACCATTTGGTTCTCTCAATCAATGCAGAAAAAACATTTGACAAAATATAGCATCCTTTCCTGATTAAAACTCTTCAGAGTGTAGGGATAGAGGGAACATTCCTCAGTTTCATAAAAAACCATCTATGAAAAGCCCACAGTGAATATTATTCTCAATGGGGAAAAGCTGAGAGCCTTTCCCTTAAGATCAGGGAACACGACAAGAATGCCCACTCTCACCACTATTGTTCAGCATAGTACTAGAAGTCCTAGCAACAGAAATCAGGCAGCAAAAAAATAAATAAAATGTATTCAGATTGGCAAAGAAGAAGTCGAACTCTCTCTCTTCACAGATGACATGATAATTTATGTGGAAAACCCAAAAGACTCCACTCCTAAATTACTAGAACTCATACAGCAATTCAGTAATGTGGCAGGGTACAAAATCAATGCACAGAAATGAATTGCTTTCCTATACACTAACAATGTAACTGTAAAAAGAGAAATTGGGGAATTTATTCCATTTACAGTAGCACCAAAAACCATAAGATAACTTGGAATAAACCTAACCAAAGAGGTGAAGGATCTATACTCTAGAAACTACAGAACACTTATGAAAGAAATTGAAGAAGACACAAAAAGAGGGAAAAACATTCCATGCTCATGGATCAGAAGAATAAACATTGTTAAAATGTTCGTTCTGCCCAGAGCAATCTCTACTTTCAGTGCCATCCCGATCAAAATACATAGCGGCATTTTTCAAAGTGCTGGAACAAACAATCCTAAAATTTGTATGGAACAAGAAAAGACCCCAAATCACCAAGGAAATGTTGAAAAAGAAAAACAAACCTGGGGACATCATGTTGCCTGATTTCAAGCTATATTACAAAGCTGTGATCACCGAGACAGCAAGGTACTGGCGCAAAAACAGGCACATAGACCAATGGAACAGAGTAGAGCGGCTAGATATGGACCCTCAACTCTATTGTCACTAATCTTTGTCGAAGCAGGGGATATCTGATGGAAAGAAGACAGTCTCTTCAATAAATGGTGCTGGGGAAATTGGACAGCTATGTATAGAAAAATGAAACTGGACCATTCTCTCACACCATACACAAAGATAAACTCGAAACGGATGAAAGACCTCAACGTGAGGAATCTTTCAAAATCCTAGAGAAGAACATAGGCAGTAACCTCTTTGACATCAGCCACAGCAACTTCTTTCAAGACACGTCTCCAAAGGCAAAGGAAATAAAAGCAAAAATGAACTTTTGGGACTTCATCAAGATAAAACGCTTCTGCACAGAAAAGGAAACAGTCAACAAAACAAAGAGGAAACCCACAGAATGGGAGAAGATATTCACAAATGACACTGCAGACAAAGGGCTGATATCCACGATCTATAAAGAACTCCTCAAACTCAACACCCCCAGAACAAATAATCAAGTCAAAAAATGGGCAGAAGATATGAAACCGACACTTCTCCAAAGAAGATATACAAATGGCTAACAGACACAGGAGAAAATGTTCATCATCACTAGCCATCAGGGAAACTCAAATCAAAACCACACTGAGATACCACCTTACACCAGCTAGAATGGCAAAAATTGACAAGGCAAGACAAATGTTGGAGAGGTTGTGGAGAAAGGGGAACCCTCTTATACTGCTGGTGGGAATACAAGGTGGTACAGTCACTTTGGAAAACAGTGTGGCAGTTCCTCAAAAAGTTAAAAATAGAGCTACCCTATGACCCTGCAATTGCACTACTGGGTATTTGCCCCAAAGATACAAATGTAGTGAAAAGAAGGGCCACATGTGCCCCAATGTTCATAGCAGCAATGTCCATAATAGCTGAACTGTGGAAAGAGCCAAGATGCCCTTCAACAGATGAATGGATAAAGATGTGGTCCATATATACAATGGAATATTACTCAGCCATCAGAAAGGATGAACATCCAAAATTTTGCATCAACATGGACAGAACTGGAGGAGATAATGCTAAGCAAAGTAAGTCAGGGAAGTAAGTCATATGGTTTCACTTATTTGTGGAGCATAAGGAATAACATGGAGGATATTAGGAGAAGTAAAAGAAAAATGAAGGGGGGAGAATCAGAGAGGGAGATGAACCATGAGAGACTATGGACTCTGGGAAACAAACTGAGGTTTCAGAGGGGAGGAAGTGGGGGCATGGATTAGCCTGGTGGTGGGTATTAAGGAGGGCATGTATTGTATGGAGCATTGGGTGTTATATGCAAACAATGAATAATGGAACACTACATCAAAAACTAATGATGTACTGTATGGTGACAAACATAACACAATAAAAAAATTAAAAAAGAAATGTATGCTTAAAAATTTGTNGAACACTACATCAAAAACTAATGATGTACTGTATGGTGACAAACATAACACAATAAAAAAATAAAAAAAGAAATGTATGCTTAAAAATTTGTTGAGAGAGGGCGCCTGGGTGGCTCAGTGGGTTAAAGCCTCTGCTTTCGGCCCAGGTCATGATCTCAGGGTCCTGGGATCGAGGCCCGCATCGGGCTCTCTGCTCAGCGGGGAGCCTGCTTCCCCCCCTTCTCTCTGCCTGCCTCTCTGCCTCCTTGTGATCTCTCTCCCTCTGTGAAATAAATAAATAAATAATCTTTAAAAAAAATTTGTTAAGAGAGTAGATCTCATGTGACATGTTCTTACCACATAAAATAAAATTAAAAACAAACAAAACAAAAATAAACTGAGTCTCCGGAACACCAAAAAAATAATAGTAAGCATCACTGGCTCCTAAAAGCCCTCCTCATGCTCTCTTTCACTTGTCTGCCCTAATAGGTTACCATTGCTCTGACTTGATGACCTTCATTTGGGTTCTTTCAGGTTCAGAACTTTGTATAAAAGCAAACCCACCATGTATTTTCTTTTGTGTGTGATTTTTTTATTCACCATTCCATTACGTTTCTAAGGATCACTTGTATTGTTTCATGTAGTGGTAAGAATGTTTACTCTTGTTGGTGCCTTGTATTTCATGGTTTGAGTATATTGCAATCTGTCCATTCTGTTGAAGGGTTTTGGGTTGTTTCTGATTTGGACCTGGAACAAGTCTTGTGTATGTCTTGCACATGGTTTTTGATGTACCTGCAACTTTTTGGATATTTACTTTGGAATGGAATTGCAAGGTCACATGCAAATGCTCAGCCCTGATCTTTTCTTTCTTTTTTTTTTTTTTATTATTATTTGCCCCAGGGGTACAGGTCTGTGAATCATCAGGCTTACACCTTTCACAGCATTCACCAAAGCTTTTTGTTTCTTTTCTTTTTTTTTTTACCAATTTCCACTCCCACTAGCAATACGTAAGAATTCTAGTTTTTTTGTATCTTTGCCAACATTTAGTGTTGTCATTCTTTACAATTTTAGAAATTCTAATGGGTGTGTAATAACATTCCACTATGATTTCAATTCTTAGCTCCCTGGTGCCTGATGAGATTGAGCACATTTGTGTATACATATTGGCCATCTTGATACTCCTTTTATGAAATACCTGTTTAAATCTTTTGCCAATAATTTTTCAAATCATAGTATTACTCTTCTTTTTACTGATTTTTAGGTATTCTTGATATGTTTTAAATAAGAATCATTTGTCACTTACGTGCATTGCAAATATTTTCTCACACTCTGGCTTTTTCACTCTCTTAATGGAATATTTTAGTGAACAGATATTATTTTAATGTAGTCAACATAATAAATGTGTCCCTTATAATAGACATATTTTATTTTTCCGATTTTAAAAATCTTAGCTACTTCTAAGTCACCAAGTTTTTTTCCTCTATAACCTTTGACGGTATATTTTTTACCTTTCATTAATGATTTTCTGTCCATACAAAGGTGACTTTTATATGTGGGGTGAGGGGAGGAGGGGACAATATTTGTTTCCAGTTTACCCAGTACTCTGTATCGAGAAGACCATTGTTAGGATTTGCCGTCACTGAAACAAAAACCACCAAACACTTAGTTGCTTGAAACGACTACTGTTTATTTTTTCACAATTCTGCACATCAGCAATCTGGGCTGAGACTCACTCATACCTGTGCAACCGACTCCTGGGTTGGCCGGGGCCCCTTTCCATGTGGTTTGTTGTCTTACTGCAGGATAACTTGGTTTACATGGAGGGTGGGTTCTAAGAGAGAAGAGAGACTATGTCATAATGTGAATGTACTTTTTAATCTCAGCTTATAGCATATTTGCAGTCAAATATGTTATATTTGACCAGCAAGGCTACAGGTCAACCCCAGACTCCCCTGTGGGAGGGGACTGCTCTATGTCATGGATACAGGGTGGTATAATCATATTGGTGTCTGTTCTGCAACCGTCTGCCAAAACCATCCTTTCCTCATAGTACTGTAATGTCACCTTTGTCTCCAATTAATTGACTGTATGTGTGAACCTCTTCTGTTTTTAGACTCTCCTCTTTTTGATTGTTCTGTTTGCCAGTTTCTCTGCAAAAAACATATTGCCTCAATTCCCCTAAACTTCTTTTTTATAAAAAAGATTATTTGAGAGAGAGAGAGAGAGAGAGAGAGAGAGAGAGAGAGAGAGAGATATGGGGTGGGAGGCAGAGGGAAAGAGAGATCCCAAGCAGACTGCCCACTATGCATGGAGCTGAACTCAGGTGCTCGATCTCGTGACCCTGAGATCATGACCTGAGCCAAAACCAAGAGTTGGATGCTTAACCAACTGGCAACCCAGGCTGCCCCAATTCCCCTAAATTTCTAAGTTTAGATATGACATTTTAACTTCTCTGACTTAGTCATTCTTCAAGATTGCATTGGCTACTCTTGGCCTTTTGGATTTCCATACAATTATAGGAGCAAGTAGTCAGTTTTCTTTCAAAAATGGCTAGGATTTTGTTAACTAAGTAGGCAAGTGTGGAGGAAAGTTAACATGTTTAAAATGCCGAGTTTTCCAATCTGTGAGCCTGGTATATCTCTTACTATTTTTCTCTCAGTAAGGCTTGTAGAGATCTTGCACATCTTTTAAAAAATGTATTATTAGATATTTCATTAGTTAATGCTCTCTGAATGTGATTTTAAAATGATGCATAGAAATATAATTGCTTCTTGCATATTGATCTTCATGTTCTCTGTCCTTTCTAAGTTCACCTATTAAGTATATTAGTCTGTAGATTATTTTTTACTTTCTACATATTATGAGTTACATGAATAAAGATGTTTGATATCTTCTAAAACTATACATTTTACTTTGCACGTGTGCATTTATCTATCACCTCTAGTAAAATATTGAATAGAAATGGTGGTAATAAGCATTTTTCTCTTTTTTAGTATCTTTAAATACCTAACCATTAAGTAAAATGTTTGCTGCAGTTGCGTTATAGATAACTCTTTATCAGATTGGAGAGAATTCTCCTCCTAAATTTACTGTTTTTCCATGAATGGGTATTGGATATTATTAGACCTTTTTTTATGCAGCAATTAAAATTATTTCAAATGCCTTTTCCCCCTTTAGTCTGTTGATGTTCTCTTGCATTTCTGGGATAAAGTGGATCTGGTCATGTTGGAATCATGTAACGTAATCATTTCTTTACATATTGCTTGCTGGAAATTGCCAGCAACGCCTACTGATGGAGGAAAGATGACTCCAAACTTTGCTGTCAAAGAGAGAAGAAGGCGAGGGGGTCGGTGCTCAGAGAGGAAGACCCTTTGCTCTTTTTTGCTCCCGCTTTTATTGGTCCTTAGGATAATCACAAATCTTATCACTGTTTCTCAAGCACAAGGTGTGTGACAAGGGGTCTTACTGAAACTAGGAGGATCTATTTAACAGGAAAGATAAGATAGGCTTAATCTGCTAAACATAGCCTAAGGGACAATGCATACAGCTCTTAGATCACAGGGTGGCTGTTTGCGCTAAGGCAACTCCCGCCGCATTTCAAAGGCCTACCCCTTCTCTGAAACCTTCCTTCCCCCCAGTGGCCTCTGTGTTACATTTCAGCAAGCCAGGTATTACAGCTAATTTCATGCTCTACATTAACCCCAACAATTGCTGGTTTCAGTCTGCTAATATTTTGTTTAGAATTTTTGTATCTATGTTCATGAGTCAGATTGACCTGTAATTCTTTCTTATTATGTTCTCATGTTTTTGTATCAAGATTATGCTTATGTCATAAAGCACATTGGGAAAATGTTGCCCCTCTTTCTGTTCTCTGGAAGAATTTACATAATTTTAGTGTTCTTTTATACTTCCATGGAATAATTCATCATTGAGGCCATCTGGACCTAAAGTTTTATTTGTGGCAATATAGTCAATTATAGATTCAACTTCCTGATAGATACAGGACTATTCAGATTTTCTGTTTATTCTTTTCGCTGTCAAACAGTCAAGTGACTTGCAGAGTGGGTGATTCAAGTTCATGTTCAAGTTCATGTGACATTATGCATCTTTACATGTGAGGTTTCAGAATCACCTGCAAACCTTGGATCTGCCAGTGCTGAGGGTGGTTGACTCCAGGAAGCTAGCTTGTCTTTCTACCTCCTCGAATCACAAGTAGAAATCACAAGGAAAAACAGGAGAGTGACTAAAACAGTAATTAATAGAGAATAGTTATGTTTAAGTCTGAAACACTCATTAGTCTTGAAGAATGGAAACCTTAAAAGGCAATTTATATGCAAACACTCCCAATGTTCCTGCTGCATAAGGCTGCACTCCATCATTAGCCTCCAAAGACCACCTCGAAGGAGGATTTTTTTCCCCTTTCCTTTTTCCCCCTCCTAATTGCCACGCTCTCACCAGCTTCCTTGTCAAATTAATGCAGACGAAGCCATGTTCTAGCCAGAGTCTTGTCCAGCGACAAAACCCTGAGCTTCATTATCCTGCAACTTCTGACATCTCAGAGTTTCAGGATATGAAAGCCAGAAGCAACCTTCCAGATGCCATGCACAACGATTTCATTTTCCTAACGAGGGAGCTGAGGTCCGGGAAGAAGGCGCATGTTTGGGGTTAACCCTTCCTTCCTTCATTTACTCGACAAATATTTATCAAATATTTATTGAATGACTGCTTCACACTAGGCACAAGAGACACAAAAATAGACAATATCCTTGTTAAGACAGAGGATGAGCTGGTAAATACACAAAAATGAGAGAGCATGATATATACCAGGAAGGAAAGATACAGGGTGCTGTGACAGGAAATGGTGTGCGTGAGCCTTCTTGATGGGGTTTGTTTTAGTTTGGGTTTCTCTAGAAATTAACCCTGAGACAAGGAACTTTGTGCTAGTTGTTTGTGTGGGAGGTGATCTCAGGAAGGGAGGCAGCTGATAAGAGTATGTTATTGAGCAAGTTCGTTACTACTATGGGTACCCACAGGCTTTGGGAAGCAGGGTAGAACATGCCTCAGAGTCATCCTGCCCTATGTTTAAGGGGCTTGGGATAGTGATCCACCCATGTCCATCAGCCATTGGTTGAGGGTTGCTTGATCCTGGGCATTTACCACCTGCTGTGTTGGGCAGTGCAGGGCAGAGCCGGTTCTAGGCATTTCTCATCACCAGAGAAAGCCCTCCAGCCAAATGATGCAACTGTTGCAATGTATGCATCAAGGTGGTGAGGGACTGAAAGGAGATGGGTGGGGCACCAGTAGTGCCTGCTACAAGTGTATTAGGGAATACAGAGACACAGAACCAGTAGTTTAGATAGGTTCAGATTAATACATACATAGAGAGACTTACAAGGAATTGGCTTGTCCAGTTATGGAGACTGAGAAGTCCCAAGACTGCAGTCAGAAAGCTGGAGAGCCAATGATGTAGTTCCAGTCTGAGTCAGAAGGCCTGAGGACCAAGAGAGCCAATGGTGTAAGTTCCAGTCTGACAGCCAGCAGGCTTGAGACCCAAGGAGAGCTGATGTATCAAAAGGATGCAGAAAAGACTGATTTCACAGGTCAAGACAGTCAGTCAGGAGGAGTTGTCTCTTACCCGGGGGAGGATTAGCTTTTCATTCTATTGAGACCTTCAACTGATTGGGCGAGGCCCATCCACATTAGGGAGGACAACCTGCTTTACTCAGTCTGCTGATTCAGTTGTTAATCTCATTTAAAACCACCCTAATAGACACACCCAGAATCGTGGTTGACCAAATAACTGGGCACCTCATGCATAAAGTTGACCATCACAAATGTGGTCCAAGAAAGTTTTCCTGTGGAGGAGAGATCTAAAAAGAGACTGGAAAAATGAACCATGGCTGGAGTTCACAACGAGCTGGAGAACAGTAGTTGTAGGAGTAAGAAGAGAGGCAAGGGGCAGGCTCTCGGGGTCAACAGATGACCCACCAAAGTGAACAAGATTAATTTATTTAACAGATACAGTAGAATGCCAACTATGTGCCGGGCACTGGGGAGAAGGGAGTGAACAGGGCATAAAAATATGCTAGTTTTTAAGAGGAGAGGCAGACAGTAGTGAAAAGAGTCAAATATATAGTGGTTCAGATGCAGCTTCTGTCAGCCTAGGTCCCTGAGTGAGTGCAGTGAGCAGTACCAGTGGTTGATCAGTGCGGACATGAAGTACGAATGGGAAAAATAAGCATTTATTATTATAAGGCATCAAGATTTGGGGTTTGCTTGTTACATTGCAAAACCTAGCCCATACTGGTACATGAGCCATTTTGTTAAACGGCAAAGTTCATCACTTCACTCTATCCCTTTAATACACACACACACACACACGCACATGCACACATGCACACGTTCCTCTCTATCACTCAAAGCCCTGTAGGGTTTCCCATTGCCGTCGGGGAAGGAGAAGCATCCTTATCCAAGCCTTAGTCGCCACCACCTCTCCAACGCCATCTTTTGCCACTCCCTCCCCCTTAGCATCTTTGAACCCGCTAGTCCTCCTCCTTGCAGCAAACTCATACTCTCCCCAGCCCCACCCCTCCTGCCTTACTTCCGGCATTGCCCAACTTCTATGCCTTCCTCCAGCCTCAGTTTTAAGTTCACTTCTTCATGAGAGCCTTCCTTGCCGCCCCCCCACCCCCCGCCAGGTCTATTCCTTCTCATGATATGTCTTCTTATGGCACTCACTTCTCCTCCAAATTACTGGTGAAATCCCTGCATAATCAGGCCTCTTGTTAGATTTTAGGCTCCTAGAAGACAGGGATGATGTCTGTCTTATTTCTTCTCAGCACAGAGCACTGACAATGTTGGAGAGTAAGCTCCCAGTAAATATGTATCGAATGAATAAATAAAAGATCTTTCTGACAGTTTCCCACTAGAGTTATTTTATTAAACTCCAGATTTTCTTTCAAAAGAAAGCTCAAGTAGCGAGACATAGGACTTCCTTTTGTTCATCCATATCTTTTCAAAGAACTGCCTTCCAGCTTACCATAAAGAGACTCTAGTCTCCAAGAAGCACATCTCCAGAACACACTGTTCTTCGTGGAGAAGCTGGTGGCCGCTCGGGGAGACATGCGGTGCTCTAATTGGGAGCAGCATAGGCTCATTATTTCATAGGGTGGTGGCCTGCTGAATGTCACAGGTTGGAGCCTGTCATTTGTTTAGGATGACTTGGCAGCCCCAGCGCTTCCTGCGCCTCTGACCCCACGTTCACGAACCCTGTCAGGGAGAGACCAGCGGTTCAGACAACTTTGTGAGCCCACAGTTTTCAAGAAACGTACTCTGCCAGTGATGGAGTAGCTGGGGACGTTCCCCCGAGACATCGTCATATGTTTTCCGAGATCATAATGAAACTATGATTTAATTTGGTTGGGAACTCAGGGATTTGGGAAATTCTCAAAGGCAGTTCTCTGTGAGTGTGTCATTGCAAGCCATCCGATGTTGTTGGTTAGCTTTGCCATGTGGCTTTACCCCCTGGATGGGAGACCCCTTCTCCCTCTCCTCAGGGCCCTCCTGGTGTCCCTGGGTCCTCTCGTGTTCATTTGTGCACAGTTGTCCAGTTGAGCCAAACCCAGGTCCTGTCCCTGGACCACCAGTCTCCTCAAACAGCTCCTGCCCTACAAACAGTCACAGTAGGGGAAAAACGTGGGTAAGCTTGAAAATTGCTGTCGTACCTTATTCTAACAAAGATTTAGGTTGGCTCAGCAGATGTCTGAAGCATAAGAGGATGGTACCATTGAAAACATGCGTGAAGACAAAGAAAAACAAGGATGGGGCAGAAATGACCTCAGGGGCCAGTCTTGACATGTGTACCTTAAAAGTCCCCATGCAGATTTCAGCTCCCTTGCAGCCGATGGGAAAAGTGCAACTAGGGTGGCTACCCAATTCACAGGTTTTTATGGAGAAACCAGACGTGGAGCTGAGGAGAAGCACACAGACTGCTGGGCCTGAGGAGCAGAGAGATTTCTCTAGCTGTGGCACGGTGGCTTTGCTGGTCACAGGAGCTTGGCCAGGTCCTTTGGCTCCCAGTAAATCAAGGACAAGCGTCTCTGCTCTGTCCCCCTCCCAGGGCTGCCGTGAAGGTCAGACAAGGGTGAAAACACTTTTGAACTGGAAAGAACTATACAAAGCATGAGATGTTATTATCTATGAGAAATTGATGGTATTAATTAACCTCTCTGGGCTCTGGTCATCCTAACTGTAAAATCAGGCGTAATATAACCTCGTTGGATTTTTGGAAGGATGTAAATGATCTGATTCGTAGTAGGACTTTCCGAATTCTTAATTCTGTCCCTCCCCGGCTTTCTCTCCACCCCATTAGGGTCAGCCCCTCAGACTGAAGAGGTGGATGGACCCAAATTATAATGACAGGGTTTCTGCTTTGAACATTTATTGATTCTATTAAACGCCGTGCACACATGGGAGGCTCTCCACGCGGACTCAGCTGTGGCACCCACACGTGCGCACACGCTGTGCATTTTCCTGCATCACGTTGCTGCTGTACTTTATACCTGTTGCTGCATTTTGTGTTTGTCTCCAGCCCGTCCACTTGCCGCAGGCAGCGAAAGGGATCCTTGGAAAACTTCAATCAGATTATGTGCCAGGTCAACCTGGGGCTCATAGTTTCCCACTGCATTTAGATTCACTCCAACCTCTATGCATAGTGGCCAGTGGTGCCTGGATGAACCAGCCTTCCTGCTCCCTTGGTCCTCACCTCCGGTCTGCCCTTTCCACCACTCTCTGCTCCAGACACACAAGCCTTTTATCAGCTCCACAGAAGCACCGGACTCATTCCTGCTCTGGACCTTTGAACGTGCCGTTCCCTGAGCTAAGTATGAACGTGGGTCCCTGTTCCCAGATGGCTGAGGCTTCTTTCCCTCTAGGTCTTGTGTCAGAGGCCACCTGCTCAAAGAAGCCTTCCCTGGCCACCTGTGGAGAGTCACCTCCCCTTGTGACTGGCCACCTGCACCGCTGCTTTATCTCCTTTATGCACCTTTTTGCCACTTGCAAATTCTCTTAGTTATTTGTTGACTTCCTCCCAGGCTTCTTGCTTAGCGGGTGAATTCCACAGGGGTGGAGGCCTGTTCTGCTGACCCCTGCTCTTGCCAAGCGCCCAGCCCGCGTCTGCCCGTGTCAGTACTCCTGCGGGAGTAACTACGGTGACGTGCAAACGCTTGGCCAGATGGCACATCGGCCCCACTCCTTCTCTATGCTGTCTGGTCTCCATGAGCCAGTGCTTCTGTACCGTCCCTGCGCTACCCGTCCCTCACCCCTGCCTTTTGGACATTTGGAGGCTTTTGGAACATTTACTTTCTGAATCGCCTCCCCCACCCAACCTGCCATGGAGTTTTGACAGCACAGTTGTGCGGCACAGCCACACTGCGGTCCCTACATGCGTCCATGCTTTGGACAGACAAGAGCGAGACCGCCTTTCCCCCCAAAAGCCCCAGAATCCCCCATCTGGGGGGGGGGTTGCGCACTGCAGGTGTTCCTGACAGCAGAGCACTTCTGCAGCTTCAGCGGGCTCCCCAGAATCGTGGGCTCTTCTGTGCCTTGTGTGTGGAGTCCTCTTGGCAGGGGAAACGAGAAGCTTGATCCTGTGTTCACGGGCAGAGCTCCTGGAAGGGGCAGGAGCACGCCGAACCACCGGGGCGTCAGGCAGGTGTTAGGCCAGGCCAGGATGTTTTCCATTTCCGTGTAGACAAAAGAGGAAATGGTTTAGTCTTTTTCTTAGCAACTTTCTGAAAAGGAGTGCTTTGGAGCTCTTCTCCGCAGGGGGGAACACGAGTCCAGAGAGCTCTCACTTCCTTTCTTTCCACTCTCAAATATTGTCAGTTTTGGGTTTTTTTTTTTTTTTCCTGACTTCTGTTCTCAAGGTTTTATCTCCTTCCAAGAATCTGACACAACCCGAGCGGATGCTCAGCAACTTGTGTTACGGCTGTGTGATTCTGTTACAAAATGTTCCATTTTTAAAATAAATTAGATAAGGACAGTTTCAGTTTTGAAAGAATGCACTCAGCTTATAGCTGTGAGGAAGGAGCATCATACATGCGCTAACCAAATTTCAAGTAACATTTTTATAGTCTGAAAATAATGTAGTCACTTGAGCTACAAAAGTTGCTTTTTTTTGCACAGACTCCATTATTTCCTTAAAGTTTTAATGATGTCTCCATCCTCCACATGCATTTGTTTCAATAGCCCGTTTATTTTTTTAATTTTTTCAGCATTCCATGATTCATTGTTTATGCACCACACCCAGTGCCCCACGCAATCCGTGCCCTCCTTAATACCCACCACCAGGCTCACCCATGCCCCCTCCCCCGCCCCTCCATAACCCTCAGTTCAGCCCTACAGACATCTGTTGAATGAATGCATGACGTATTTAGGGATAATGTGTGAAATCCTGAGGACTTTTGAGATTTCCTCTCTGTCAGTAACAGAACAACAACTAAATGACTGGGGACAGTGATTGAGAACCTACCCGGTGCTGTGCTTTGTTCTGAGCACTTTATGGATAGTAAATAATTTGATCCTGCAACAAACCATCATGTAGATACTGTTATTCTCTCCTATGAGAAAGGAAGCAGCTGGTCACCGAACTAGGAAGGGAAGGGCTGGCTTCAAGTTCTGTGTACGTAATCACGTCATTAGAAAAATGATTCACCATAATAATAACCCGCGGTCATGGTTGGAATCGCAATAAATGCCAAGAACGAAGGACAGCGGCAGGCATACCTTATAGACCAGGTCTGATCAGTCAGGTAGAACACTGGATGTTTCCTGTAATTCATCTCTAAGTTTTACAGTGACCTTTGAAGGCAAGTGATACTGCTAACCTTATTTTGCAAACATGGAAACAAAACCCGTAAAGGTAAGGAAGCCCCAGGCCAAGCAGTGTTGTTGGAGGGGCTGGGGCTGAAGTCGGGCCTGCCTGCACCTGAGTCTGTGCTGGGTTGCCCCCTTGTGAAAGCTGAGGAGTCTCCAGCCGCTGGTAAGAGACAGGAGACAGCCATCTGCTCAGGAAACGTGTCCTGGACACCACTTGGTGGCCAGCCACATTGAGGGGCCAGGGAAGCTGAGAAGGACACACCCAGGCCTATCCATGCAGATCTCCTGGCCCAGTGGGGAGGCCAGCAGGAGAAGTGATAAGCATCCACAGAAATGTGGCCAAGTGGCCATGTATTCCCTGTGAGCCTTCATTCATTTGTTTGTTGGTCCACTTACCAATGGTTCTACTGGGGATGCTGACCACATTTATGCCTGTGTCATTTGGCTTAGCGGACCCCTCTGTGAACTCTCCCCAGCTGGAATCTTGTATGGACTGAATTATGCACCCTCCGTCCTCCAGTTCATATGTCAAAGCCTAAATCCCTGAAGTGTTTTGGAGGTGGGGTTTGGGGAGGTGATAGGTGGAGAGCAGGTCATGAGGGTGGGCCCCAGTGAAGGGATGAGTGCCCTGGTAAGTCAAGGGGGAGAGGAGAGCTCTCTGTCTCCACCATGTGAGGGTACAATGAGAATACAACCATCTTTGAGCCAGGGAGAGAGCTCTCACCAAGATCTAGACCTGCTGGAGTCTCGATCTTGGATGTTTTGGCCTCCAGATCAAGATAAATAAATGTCTGTTGTTTGTGCCCCCTGGTCTGTGGTATTTGTTATACCTGCCCAAGTAAAGACAGGTCCCATGATACTCTCCCCATTCCCTCCCACCGCTCTGAGCTCTCTTTCTTCTCCAGGGTTCCTGCTTTGCATGCCTTCAGCCGCTGGTGTCCTCCAGGTTCTGTCCTCAACCCCTGCTTTTGACTCAGCATGCCCCACCTGGGCCAACTCATTCATTTCAACCATGTTCCAGATCCCAACTCCCTTCTGGTGGGTCCTCCTGCCATTTTTCATCCCCATGGGGATCTCAAGGTCAACATATTCCAAACCAAGCTCTCCTCTTTCTCCACAAATTGTCCTTTTTTCCTCCCCCAGTCTCTGCCTCCTCTGAAGCCTTCGTCCTCTGTATCTCCTCAGTGCTGGGGAGGCAGAAATCGTCATGGATCCCACACCTCCATCCGCTCTGGCCCCGTCCAGTGTTCTCACTGTTGTGTGTCCTGTGTCTTTCTCACGTCTTCTCCTTTTCTCTCCCCTGTCCTGCTCCCGTTCAGGCACTCCCACTCCTTTGCCTGGATACTGCACGCCTGCCTCTGCTCCTGGCCCCTTTTCCTTGGATCTGCACCGTGGTGGGCATGGAGGGTTACAGAATACAGTTTTCCCTCTATAAGCCAGGGTCCCTCATGATGCCTACCCCCATGCTTTTCCAATAGCAACATTCATATCATCATCACTATTGTACTAATCTGCTAGGACCACCATAACAAAGCCCCACAGAGTAGGGGCTTAAACAGTAAAAATTTATTCTTTCCCCGTCTTGGAGGCTGAAAGTCCCAGGTCAAGGTGTGGGCAGGGTTGGTTCCCTCTGAGGCTTCTCTCCTTGGTGTGTAGGTAGCTGTGTCCTCTCTGTGTCCTCACATGGTCGCCCCTCTTTGCATGTCTGTGCCCTGTTCTCCTCTTCTTCTAAGGACACCAGGTCTGTTGGATTAGAATCTACCCGCAATGACCTCTTTTTAACTTAATCATAACTTTAAAGGCCCTGTCTCCAAACATGGTCATGTGCTGGGGGTTAGGCTTCCACACATGAATTTTCAGGGGGCATGGTTCAGCCCATAACAAGCACCGTCATCACTGATCATGCCACCTTTGTCATCATCCTGTCATCTGCCTCATGACCATCTATTGATCACTTAGTGCGACCTGGGCTCTGGCCTAAACCTTTTCATGCACAATCTCATTGATTTCACAACACACCCATGACCTACATTTTTTTCAGGAATGGAGAAGAGAAGTAAGGTCAGTCTCCCATGTTGCCTACTCAAGTAACTCTCTCATGCCCTGGCTCTGCCAAAATGTCATTATCCCCTCAGTCTGTAGGCCGGGAGAGCCGCCATGCAGCCCACCAGCTTGCAAACCAGACCCATTTTTCTGACTTATGTAATTTGGCTTTCTCACAGAGAAGTAGTACTGAACTTCTGACTACGTTCATGAGATGTCCGAATGAGCAAAATGTTTCACTGTGCTTGTCAAGAGATGTAGGATCCCTGTTCTTCTCCTTAAAGCAATCGGCACTTTCTTGGCCCCGAAGCGTCCTGATGCCATGCAGAGATGGTCCTTTCCCTGCCACCACCCCGAAGCCTCCCGAGTTCACCTCCATTGAAGTACTTACATGGTGCTCGCTTACCTTCTTGACAGGACTGAGTTTGTTTTGTTCCTGGCCCAGGGCCTGGAATAGAACCAGACTTCCAAGAAGGTCAGGAAGGAAATACAAAATAAACAGAAGATCTGGTCAACCCAAAGGGACACAAGAGGCCATGGGTATTAAGAGTGTCAGTGAGGCTTCTCGTCTTGTTGTTGTGGTTTGTGTTAGGCTAATGAGGGATCAAGACTCTGCGTGTGTGTACCTGCTCATGTGTGTGCATGTGTGTGTGTTTTAGGGGACATCACTACTCTTTAGTAGCTCCTGACAATGAATTCATCATTTAGTTGAGCCCCGTACAAGGCAGAACTTTACGATGGCCCCTTGACCTCTTCTTACCTAATCCCCCCACTTCCATGATTATGCTACATTACCTTGTAAAAAGAAGATTGTCAAGATGTACCTGATCTAATCACGTGAGCCCTCTAAAAGCAGAGAGATTTCTCTTGAGCAGTTGCTAAAAGGAAAATAAGAGAGATTTGGTGCAGATTTGGTAAGAGAGAAGGGTTTGGTGCACTATTAGAAATCTCTAGATGCTCAGACCCAGGAAAGAAACAGGGGCTCCCATCCTACAACCACAAGGAACTGAATTCTGCAAGTGTGTCTCCAGGCTCCCTCCCTCTCCCCAGACCTCACTGCAGGCCCATCTCTTGTTCCTGTCCAGGCACATTGCCCAGTGATCGGACCCCAGCCCTCTGCCAAAAGGCTCTTGCCTTGACGTAGGCTGAGGGCCATGTTTTGGCCTGTGGTTGTCCAGTTGCTCCAACACCTTTTATTGAAAGGCCGTTTTTCCTCCACTGAGTTGTTTTGCACTTTTGTCGAAAATCAGTTGGGTGTATTAAGTGGATCTGTTTCTGGGGTCTCTGTTCTGTCCCGTTTATGCATCTATCTTTCTTTCTATATCACCCAGTCTTGATTTTTGTAGCTACGTAGTCGGTCTTAATATTGGATAGAGAGAGTCCTCCTGCTTGATGGTTCTTTCTTGAGACTGTTTTAGCTATTCTATGGCTAAAATACCCCACCCCTCTTAAGATAGTTCTCGGGCCCTGTGTCTCCTGCTCCCTTCTTGTCTTTTTTTCTTTACCCCCTCCCTCCCCGATCCCTCTTGATTTCATTGTCAGTAATGTCATAGAGCTAACTGCTCCCAGACCAGTGGTTTGCACCAATGAGACGTGAGCATCCTTACTACTCTGTAGGTTGGGTCTGTTGGTCTCAGCTGGTCTCTCTCTCACCTGTCTGGGGGATTGGCTGGCTGTCACTCTGGGAAGCCTTCACCTGGGAACTGGGCTGCTGGCATTGCCAGTACGTAGTGACATCCAGAAAGTTGTCTGCCGTGTTCCTGTGGTGGAGGTAGGTAAGCAAGGGAGAGGCAGATGTACACAAACACTTTCTCAAGCCTCAGCTTGAACCAAGCCCGCTAACATCCCACTGGCTGAGTCAATCCACATGCTGTGGCTGAATGGGGAATCAGTGCGTAGGGAAGTATGCTTGGTCTTGTAAGCCAGAAGGTCACCTTGCAGAGGACTTGGGGACAGGGAGGGGTAGAAAATTGGGACAATTAATGTTGTCAATCTATTACAGCCCCAAGCTCCTCCCTCTGCTCCTGCCTTCTGGAAGCTTCCCTGGACCTGCTCCCTATCAGACCCTCCCACCAGGCCAACTTTCCCTTAAAGATTTGGTCCCAGGAGTTGGAAGTGTAAAGTCTTGGTGAATACCCAGCATGCACACTGAGGACCTTTAAAATTTCCAGGACCTCAAATATATGTCTGTGGAAAATGTTTGCTTATGTTTAATGAGAAGATAAATCAAAACATAATCATCTGAGTCCAAATACTGGCTGGTTTATTCCTCCTGTCTGGCTAAGTTCCTTTCAGTGTTCATGATGAATAAAGCAAATAGGCAGAACCAGTGTCCAGAGCATCTTTATCTCAGCATTGGGCCGTGGATTAGCAATACTATCATCTGTGCAAAAGGAAAGGTAACAGACGTTTTTGTGACTATTAGCTATCCCCCCTCCCCATTCTACTGATCAATAGGTGAGTTGAAAAATACCAGTAGAATCTAAACCATGAATTAGGGCCCCTAATCCTCTACTGTTCATTCCCTAAAAAGATCAGAGAATGGATAACTTTGTTTGCAAGAGAAATGGTCAGGCTTTAAGTATTTGCAGAGCCCCTCTTGGAAGCCGTGAGTTGGGAGCAGGCTTGGACCCAACATGATTTAGTTGCATCTCTTCTTCCAGGTGATTTGTCCCAAGGTTGCACAGCCAGGAGTTAGTTTGAGAAGTGACCGAAGCCTGCCTCACCCAGAGCTGGTTAGCTTTGATTCTACCCTACCAGGATAAAGAGCCAGATGATAAGATGTTTCTAAAATATATTTCTGTTTCTATAACTCAGACAGATACAGGTGTGTACATACAGGTACGCATGAAGGTGGGCTCATTTGTTTGGTCAGCCAGCCAGCCAGCCACCAGTTATTGAACCTGTCCTCTGGGCAAGGTGCTGTTCTGGCTGCACTGGGTTGAATAGCATCCCTCCAGAATTCATGTCCCCCGGGAGCCTCAGGATGTGACCATATTTGGAAGTTGGGTCTTTGCAGATGTAATGAGTTAAGATGAGGTCATAGTGATGAGGGCCCTCATTCAGTGACTAGAGTCCTTGTTGGAAGAGGAGAAGAAAGATGGAGACAGGCAGAGTGGGGAGAGGGCCACGGGATAAGAGCCCAAGGCTGGAGTAATACAGCCGGAAGCCGAGAAGGACTGCCGGCAGCTCCTGGAAGCTGGAGGAGGTGAGGAAGGATCCTGTCGTAGAGCACTCGGAAGGAGCGCAGCCCTGTCAGCCCTGATTTCAGACTTCTGCTCTCCAGACCTGTGAGAGAGTGAATTTCTGTTGTTTTAACCCCCCCACCCCATTTGTGGCTCTTTGTTATGGCTCCGGCCACAGCGAACTGACCCGCAGGGTGTGGAGGAAGCTGACTGTGTGAGGTAGCCTTGCTTTCGAGGAATGGATTGGCCTAGCTCTTACTCTCCTCTCTCCGACGCGTTTGACGCTTTCCTTATCATGGACTCCACATTTCCACCAGCATCCAAATTAGCTTCTGTCCTGAGATTATTGCCCTATAATACTTTCCTGTATGAAGTAGGCATGTGATTTCCTAAATGTTTATAGATACAGTGTTTATGCTGATAACAGTGCAGCGTGAGGAGAAAAAGGCTTTTGGGCTTTATGAAACACATTTATCAACGAGAAAACAAAACAGTTTTTAAGGAGGCTGAAAGAAGTGGGCGCAGCTCAGTTTGGCGATCACTGCTGTTTACTCCGTGCTAGGGATATAAGCCGGAGTGTACGAGAAGTCTGTAGGAACAACCGGTCTAGCTGTGGCTGTGGCACCCAGATTGGATGCTTCACTGGGGCTTCATCCATGTCTTCACCTGAACATGAGTCCCGCGTGTAACCATGGCTAAGACCTGCGCGTTGGGGCAGAGGAACCAGGGATGAGGGAGGGTGGCCGTGTGCAAAGGGGAGACGGGCCCTTTGGAGTAATGCTTTTCCAACCTCTGCTGAGGCCTGATGCATCCTTGCCCTGAAGAAACGTCCAGTGATCTAATGCATGAATCCCCCTACTCATTCCTCTCCGCTCGCGCTCTGGTCCTGCTGTTCGGCTTACTCATCCTGCTGATTCGCGCCCCTGGGTTCCTGCTTTTCTTGGAGCCTTTCCTGAAATCCCTACGCTCCTGACCCCCCGGAGAACTCTTGTAATTCCTCCAACCCACACTTGGGGTCTTGTGGTTCTGAAAACTTTTCCAGGCTGTCCCAGCAGCACGGAGCTCAGCCTCCCTGGGACCTGGTGCCTAACCCTTTTACTGCTCCAGCGCCTGTGTCCCAGTCTGTGGGACCTGGCTGCATCCCCTGCTGAGCTGCGAGCCCTTTGTGAGCAGAGCCTGCCACCTCCGACCTTGCTGGTCCTGTTGGGACCGGCATGTCATAGACGCAGCACACGTGAGAACAGACCCAAGTCAAGTGTTGAGAATGTCCCTGACCCTGTTTTCCACATATGGACAGTCTGGACCAACACCTCTGCACACTCGCTTGCTTGCTTCTCCCTTCCCCTGGGCTGCTGGCTGATCGCCCCACGCCATTTGATTTTTTGTTTTATTTGTTTGTTTTAGTAGACTTTTGAAAAAAGCAGTTCAAGGTCCACAGCAAAACTGAAGGGGAGGCACAGAGATTTCTCGTGTGCTCCCTGCTCCCACAAGTGCAGGTGCTCCCCCGTTATCCACACCCCCACCAGAGAGGAGCCTTGGTGACCGCTGACGCGCCCACACGGACACACAGGCACCCAGAGTGCACAGGCTGCATTCGGGTTCCTTCCTGCTGTGGAGCGTCCAGTGGGCTTGGACGAATGCATGACAGCTATCTACCCTCAGGGCCTCCTGCAGAGTATTGTTATGGCTGTAGAAATCCTCTGTACCTGCTGCATCTCTCAGAAACTTTCTTTTATTTATTTATTTATTTATTTATTTATTTATTTATTTATTTATTTATTTATTTATTTATTTATTTGACACAGAGAGAGAGATCACAAGTAGGCAGAGAGGCAGGCAGAGAGAAAGGAGGAAGCAGGCTCCTTGCCAAGCAGGGAGCCCGATGCGGGCCTCGATCCCAGGACCCTGAGATCATGACCCGAGCCGAAGGCAGAGGCTTTAACCCACTGAGCCACCCAGGCGCCCAGAAACTTTCTTTTAGTTGGACAGATACAACTGCTGGGATCCCGCGTCCATTATCATCATGTGACAGCTTTGTCTCCCTGAGTTCACGTCTAAATTTGGATCTTTCTGAACAGTTTAAACAAACATCCCCAGACCAGTTTTCTTCCCCCGACTGAGCCCTCTAGCACTTTCTTGTCGTGTCTAGAAAACCTCCCAAAGCCCTTACTCCAGCCCCAAGTGACCACTTCCCCACTTTCTCGTCTCCCCAAGCTGCACTCCAGCCAGCCTTGCCTGCCTGCTGTGCCCTGGAACCGTCATGCACGTTCCTGCCTCGGGCCTTTGCACTTGCTTTTCCCTCCACCTCCGATAACCATCCCTGGATATCTTCACGGCATGTTCTCTCACCTTCTTCACAGATCTGATCAGTCGTCCTCTCCTTAGAAAGTCCGGCCCTGGGTACCTAGGTGGCTCAGTGGGTTAAATTAGCCTCTGCCTTCGGCTCAGGTCATGATCTCAGGGTCCTGAGTTTGAGGCCCGCATCGGGCTCCTTGCTCATCGGGAAGCCTGTTTCCTCCTCTCTCTCTGCCTGCCTCTCTGCCTACTTGTGACCTCTCTCTCTCTGTCAAATAAATAAATCTTAAAAAAAAAAAAAAAGAAAGAAAGTCCTGCCCTGGCCATTCTGTCCAAAATAATGGCTCCCCTCCCAATGTAGTCACTGTCAATTCCTTTAGCTGGGCGGGGGGATTTGGCAGAATATTGGTCCCCAGAGATGTCCGTGTCTCAGTCCTGGAATCTGTGGATATGGTACATTACAGGGCAAAAGGAGTTTTGAAGGTATGATTAAAGGACCCTGAGGAGGGGAGACGATCCTGGATTATCCATGTTGGCCTGTTGAAATCACATGCATCCTTATGAGGGAAGAAGAGGGTGGGGGGTCAGAGAAGGAGATGTGGCCATGGAAGCACAGGTTGGAGTGACGTGGGGCCATTGGCCAAGGAATACAGCTTCTAGAAGCTGGAGAAGCCAAGGAACCCATGATTCCCTAGAGCCTCAGAAGGACCTCAACCTTGCTGACCCCTTGGTTTTAGCTCAGTGAGAGCTGTGTTGGACTTCTGACCTCCAGGACTGTGGGATCATGAATTTGTATTTCAGCCACTTCATTTGTGCTGGTTTGTTATAGCAGCACGAGGAAACGAATACACATGGATTTGTTTTTCATAGAATATACCACTGAGTTATGGACTGATAGGTTATTTGCCCTGGGCCCAGAAGTCCAGCTCCATGGATGGAAGGTCATTTTGTCTTCTGTTTGCTGCTGGCGCCCAGGACCTGGAACAGGGCCAGGCACGCAGCAGACATGCATTCAACAAGCATGCGTCCCCTCCGTAGGTCTTTATTTTTTCACCCAGTAAATACTTTGTGATGCCTGTCACAGCTGGCTCACCCCTTCTTTGTGTGTGGAGGTCAGTAATTCCTGTAAAGAAGGTGACCGCAGTTCCCAGTCCCCGAAGGGTCCCCTTCCTGTTCTCCCACCTCGCTATCCAGTTCACTCACGCGTGTACTCAGGTGTCTCGTGAGTGTGTACCGTGTTACCTGCCAGGTACCTGGGATTCGAGGAGGCACAGGGCTCACTCCATCCTCAAGGAGTCACCTGGATACCCACCTTACCTCTGTGCTGATGACAGGCAAAACCAAAGCCAAATGATCATGGCCATTATGTGCTAATTACAGAATAGTCTCATTCTGAGAAAAATCCAACCAGATGAGTGTTAACCCATTTTAAGGATGAACAAACCAAGATTCTAAGATGCTAAGTGACCAGGCTGAAGGTCCAGAGCTAGAGCAGGGGTTTGGATCAGTACTCTTAGGGTCACTGAAGGGTTTGGACTGATACTCGTTTCTTTCTNATGACAGGCAAAACCAAAGCCAAATGATCATGGCCATTATGTGCTAATTACAGAATAGTCTCATTCTGAGAAAAATCCAACCAGATGAGTGTTAACCCATTTTAAGGATGAACAAACCAAGATTCTAAGATGCTAAGTGACCAGGCTGAAGGTCCAGAGCTAGAGCAGGGGTTTGGATCAGTACTCTTAGGGTCACTGAAGGGTTTGGACTGATACTCGTTTCTAAGTGGCTTCTGTTTGCTGCGTCAGCCTTTTGCTTTGTCATTGCCCATGGCCCTGACCCTGACTTGGGGAAGTAGGGATCACTACCCCCATTTGACTGATGGGAAAATCAAGGCTTGGGAAAGTTAATTTGTTTGTTCAGGTCCACAGTAACCAAAATGGTGAAGCTGGGTTTAAAGCTAGCCAAGTGGGACACCTAACCCTCCTTTCCACCTCTGCCCCTTCCCACCTCCCCCGTCTATTTGGTCTCTTCCTACTGTCATCCCATGTCCCAAACCTCAAGTGCTTACAGGATCAGACAGGAAATAGAGATGCAGGGAGCGGGGCTGGCACAGACTGTGGCGAATCATAAGACTACTCTCCTACTGTCAAGGGGCATCATAGGGCCAGTTTGGGCAGATCTTGAAATTTTTGAAATGATATTGGGAATCAGAATTTTTGAATGAAGTTTCCCACACAGGCAATGGCTGGCCTGTGTGCAATCTGTGTGTGTGGCTCCGGTGTTACGAGGAAGGAGCTCCCCGGTTTAGCTTTTCAGGGAGGGGAGAAAGGGGGCATTGGCTTGCTTTCTTTGCCTGGTGCCCACGATGCTTAAATGCATATATTCTTACAGGATTTTGATTGGGGGTTAACCTTCCATTAGAGATTGTTTGAAAGAGTAGTTAGCTCTCTTGAAAATTCACACTTGCCTCTGAATACACTGCTTCCTGAAGATAGCATGTTGAAAGAATGCTATGAATTTTCTTAGAAATAATTGGTCTGATGGAAATGAGAAGAGCTCCCCAAGCTTGGACGGCAGAACAACCAGATTTCCTCAGTGTGATAATCACCATCAATAACTAATGGGCACTAATACGGCTTTAGCTTTATCACCCTGGGATGTCTGGTCATGATTTAATGAGATTAGTGTAGTGTCATCGAGGTGAAAAGTGGGGACAAGCCTCTCATGCAGAATACTCACGATGATAATACCTACTCTTTGTAGCTTTTACTTCAGGGCCAGCCCTGTTGTAAATATCGATAGTAAGCTTGACTCACAGTGGTTTGTACAAATAAGATTTTTTTTTTTTGGTAATATGATAAGTCCAGAGGTAGGTGGTTCCTGGCCTGGCTTGACAACAGGGAGGGGTTTCTCTGCACCTGTTGTGGCCTCTTGCCTCATAGTCACAAGATGGCTACTATAGCTCCAGACATCATATCCATATCCATTGTATGAAGAGGCAGGAGGGTTGAAGAGCCACTCTACCTATATATGTCCCTTTCTTCAGGAAAAAAATGCTTTCCCAGAAATACCCCCATAATCCTCTGCTGAGATCTCATTGACTAGGCCTGCGTCACAGGGTCACTACCAGCAGCACAAGTGTCTGGGAAAGTGGGGTGCACAGTTGGCCCCTGGACTCTCAGTATCACCCAGGAACTTACTCGGGATGCAAATTCTTTGATCCCTCTGCAGAAGCTCAGGAATGGGGCCATGATCTGTCCTAAGAAGCCTCCAGGTGATTCTGCTGAACACCACTGGATTAGACCAGTTGTGACTCATTGCCTGGGGCTGGCCACTCTGGTCCCTAAACAGACCTGAGCTTTCCTAATCCAGGAAGCAGGCAGAGTTGAGCCCAGCTGGACAAACAACCAGTTATTTAATGGCCCCGTGTGTCATTTCCTTGTCCCTGTGACAGTCCTCCTGGCCGATGCCATGCTGTCTTGTGTGAGTGAGGCCACTGGCACAGTGGGCCCCTTGTTTCTACCTTCACAACACAGTTGCCACAGTGTCACCTTTGGCAGCTCGGCAGGTGTCTTGTGGTCTGAATAGACACTGCTTTTTAAGAGTGTACCTTACCGTCGCTGAGCTGGCTCCAAGAGTGAGTGACTCCTCCTGGTGGGGCAGTTTAACGATCTAGGAACCTGCGGGTGAGCAACTGTCTTGGTTTTCCCAGGACTGCAGCACTGTCAGTGCTAAGACCAGGAAGGGCCCATGCAAACCAGGACAAGATAGTCACCCTCAGAAACTCACTGGTCAACCCCTCATGTCCCCCAGTCAAGTCCTCTTGCTCTGGGCCAACAACCCTATGTGACAGTGCAGTTTCTGGACCTGTCTTTGGCTTAGCACTCTCACTGAAGCCCTTTCAAACTGTTTACCAGCCAACTGTCATTCGCTTATTCAAAGTGTGTTCGTGTGGGCACTAGTTATGTAAGTATCGGTATACCAGGCCTCAGGGAGATGTCAAATAAATGGAAAACACAGGCCATATGCTCAAAGTCATTTAAATCCAATCTAGTCCAATAAGCAAATAAACATTAAATAAGTACCTATTTGTCTCATCTATTGTGTTAGAAGCTGCAAGGAACACACATTTTTGTAGGGGATATGGATGAGTGAGGTTATTTACAGCATTATAATACTAATTGTTAAAATAATAATAGGTTTGGGGGCACCTGGGTGGCTCAATTGTTAAGCATCTGCTTAAGGCCTGCTTCTCCCTCTCTTACTCCCCTGCTTGTGTTCCCACTCTCTCTCTCTCTCTGTCAAATAAATAAATAAGATCTTTAAAAATAATAATAATAGGTTTAGGCATTTGCCAGTTGGCTGGGTGATGAATACTCCTCTTGGATTAAGAGATAAAACAGGGTGGGGGTGGGGGGGTGGGGGGCGGAGAACCACACCTTACTTAGCTGGGTTTGAGGGGTGCGGCCCAGGAGGGCGCCAGCAAGGACTCCCTGATGCTGAAGCCCAGAATTAGCCAGACTCCCCCTGCCGTTCATGGAAGCTCTGGGCCCTGCTGAACCCTGCACGTGGCGGCTGGCCCTGAAAAGCTTCTGGCAAGAAGGGTCAGAGGAAAAGCTTGCTCCCTGAAGACAGTTTCCAGAGAGAGAACAGAACAAGCAGAAATACACTTTGTCCAGCTCGTACCACCTTTGATGGGGCAGGAGGCCATGGGTGTTCAGGGACACAGCCCTCTTAGGAGAAACCAGATGACAGGGAGGACTGCTCCTCGCCCCTCAGCACAAACAGTGAAGGCTCTTTGGGAGGTCGCCCTGTGTCAGGCCCTATTCTCCACTTCTGTGGAAGGTAGTCATGGATGCTCCCACTTAACACGTGGGGGAAGGGAGGCACACAGCCACTCCCCCAAGGCTGTGGCAGGGCTGGGTTACGGACCTCAACAGTCTGACTCAGGCTGGGTTCTCCCGATCAGTGGCCAGATGTCTACAGGAGGTCTAGAGATGGCATGAAGGAGAAAGGGATGCGCTGGGCGTAGGGAAATGCTTCCTGAGAGAGCATATGAGCCATGCGTCTGAGGCCAGGCAGGAGCTGGGGTGTTGAGGAATGGTTTTCCAGGCCCGTGAAACCACGGCCCAGAGGGATGGCATCCTGTTGCTCCAGGAAGCCTTTGGGGAGGCAGAGACGTTTGCTGCTGAGGGGGGGGATGGCTGGCAAGCCCCGAGGGGCCTTGGGGCTCGCGAGAGGGTCTGCACAGTTTCTTAGCTCACTGCTGGCATGTGACAAACTCAGTTCAGGCATCTTGTTTTTCTCTTCTCCTTTGACTTTTGGTGAGTGGGCAAGAAGTGAAAGCCCGGAATTTCTTTTCCCGGCAAGTTCTATGCAAAGGAAAGCAATGTAGGTCAAGGAGCCCAGGGTTCGCTAAGTGAACCGTGGACACGGTCTCTCTATTCTAAGCACATTGGGTGTTCGATGGTGCATTGGACTCTGTAGGGACGCAATTCGACATAATTGTCCTCCTGCACGTACGTTTAATACACAGGCAACTGACTGTGTTCATTCACTTCCCCACATCCTCGCCCCCATCATGTAGTGAACTAATCAATTCACTTCATCATTTGTAAATGACATGCCTCTCTTAGTTATTGGGAACTGGCTGTCATTCAATCTAATTAAAAAATATTTACCAAACGCTCATTATGGACCAGCAATTGTGCTTGGCACTGTGAATGTGGAGATCTGCTTTCAGTCAGCTCTTTAGCTGATGAATAGCTGTTGAATCCTCACCGTCTACTAACCCCCTGTTAGGTGCTGGGGATGCAGGGGGAGAAACAGACACGTGTCCTTTGACTTCAGGGAGCTTAGCATCTAGTGGGGAAAAACTGATTTAAGTCAAATCCATGTACAATAATAAAGAACAATATGCTTTGGAGGAAAGTCCCACAGCCCTGGGAGAGTGGAGTGGGGGGCAGGCTTGTCTGGAGGCTGAGCACAGTTTTTTCTGGCTGCAGGAGGGTGAAGAGGGAGCAGTTAGTGAGTGTACAGCCAGGAGGAGAGCGTTAAAGGCGTGGAGAATGACTGTTCTAGGCACAGGAAAGAAGATCGTGCATCTAGATCCCAGTGGGTGGGGTGGTGCAGCAGACGTGGCCTGATAGTGTAGGAATTTGCTCTTTTCCTAGAAAGCAGTGTGGGGGGAATTGAAGGGATGGGAGCAGAGGATGAGCAAGACCGGTTGCCTGCAACAAGCACAAATTCCAGGATGGGAAGGTCAAGAAAGGACTGGACCAGAAGGTGGCTATCCATGGCCAGATGGGAGAGATACCCGAGAGGTACAGTGGACCTAACCTGATGAGGGACTAAGGGGTTGAGTGAGAGAGGGATGTTGCATGAGTTCTAGGCTTTGAGTGCATGAAGTCAAGTGCATAATGAAGTACTCCTCCTATGCTCCATGTGGACCTGTTGGGTTCAAGGTGCTTTGAAGCCTTCAAGAGTTGTTGTGGGGAAGGCATCAATCAGTACATACAGGCTGGAGGCTAGAGAAGAGGTTTCTTGGAGAGTCATTGGCAACTAAGTGGTGGCTGAAGCCTTTGGAGCCAGCAAGAAAAGGAAGGCGGTAGATGGGGGCTTGACAGACTTTAGTATTTAGTGGTTGGGAGGCTGAAGCTGAGTGTGCACAAAACATGAGCTGAAGCATGTACTGGCTTCCATAGAAGCCAAGCAGGTGCTTTAAAAAGGATGACTGACCAAGTCAAGGAGGACAGAAAGGTGTCCATTGGATTTAGTAGCATGGCCATGAGTTGTTGGCCTGCTGTGCTGTAGAGATGGGGCGGAAACCAGACCAGAGTAAGGCAGTAGAAATAGCAAGAATGGGGAGACCTATGAAGAAGGGGAAGCATGAGACAGGGTACTACCAGGATGAGACCGAAGGATCAGCATCTCCATTCTCCAGTAGCTCACAATGCCAGGGCTAGACAGACGTCCAAGCAGGAAAAACTCATGATATGGGGATACCCTCATTGCATTTGAGGGTTCAGATACCATAAAGGAGATAGAGTTAACACCTTGGACACTGAGACAGGTGAGCTGAGTGTATAAGATTTGAGCATGTAAGATAAGAGTGCCAGGTGGGTCAGACAAGAACCAGAGGTAGGGAAAAGTCATCCTGCTAAAGGGAACAACAGCGAGTGCAAGAATTTGGCAATTCAAGTATCCAGATATTTCTCTGTGATCCTTTCCCCTGGTCCCATAAGTTGTCTCTCATCCTGTATACCCACTGGGGAGGTGTTGGGGGCAGGGCATAAAATGTGCTGAGAAGTATCCATTTGGTGGTGGAGTGCTGCCATGGCAAATAGAATGCAATTGAAGCCAGAAACCATTTGGAATTCAGGGGTAGGTATGTAGGGAGAACTTCAAGAACCAGCGCAAGTTTTGGCAAATCTGATTTGTTTCTTTCCCTCATTTTCTTTTGCAGTCAACTTTGACCATTTTCAGATTCTGCGGGCCATTGGCAAAGGGAGTTTTGGAAAGGTAAGGATGACGGATTTTTAAAAATTTCATTAACAACATATAAAAGTCCCAACCCCCAGGGTCATGTACATGTGCATGTCTGTGTGTCTGTTTCTGTGTTGGTTGCCGGGCGCTGGGAATTTCCTGTTTGACAGAAAGATTTCAGTTTGCCAAATTTGAAATGTGAAAGAAAGTCCAAATAGTTTCCTTTGGATCCACTATAATTTCATTTTGAAAACTAGGTTACCACGGCAGCCCTGGGTTAGGTGGATTACAATGGTAATTATTTCAAGATTGCTTATGCTGTTTCTTCCTTGAGGATCTAAATGAGGAAAGTGGAAAAATAAAAGCCACAAATTTAGGAGACGGCCAACATCAACTCTTTCCTGCAGTGTAGGCATTTTATAAAGTATTTTTATTGTGGAAAGAATCCTTGACATGAGACCTACCCTCTTAACAAATTTTTAAGTGTGCAATGTATTATTGTTGACTCTGGGTATAATATTGAACAGCAGAACTCTAGAGTTTATTCAATATCTTACATAGCTGAAACTTTATGCCCCTTGGTCAGTAACTCTCCATTTCCCCAGCCCCTCTCAGTCCCTCACAACCACCATTTCTTTCTTTGATTTCAGGAGGATACTTATGACTTTTAAGATACTTTGTATCTGGAGAAGCAGGCAGTATTAGTCTTTCCTTGACTGGCTTATTTCACTTAGTGTGGCTTCCTCAAGATTCATCCATGTTGTATTATAGAATTTGTATTGTAAAATGTCTTTCTCTTTTAAAGCCGGAATAATTTTTCACTGTACCTATATACCACATTTTTAAAATTCATTCATGTGTTGTTGATCCATTTGCATGGTTACCACACCCTGGCTATTGTGACAAGTACACGATGAATATAGGAGTGCAGTCATCTCTTCCCAAATCTGATTTCAATTATTTTGGACAAATATCTAGAAGTGAGATTGCTGAATCATATGGCAGTTCTCATTTTAATTTTTTGAGGAACCTCCATGCTGTTTTCCACTGTGGCTGTGCCATATTACATTCTTACCATAGAAACACTACATATTACATATTACATTCCCATAGAAACAGATAGTGTTCAAGGGGTCCAATTTTTCCACATCCTTGCCAACATTTGTTGTGTTTTTGTTGTTGTCGTTTTGTTTTTTGATAATGGCCATCCTGACAGGTGTGAGGTGATATCTTATTGTATATTTTTTTCTTAAGATTTATTTATTTATTTGAGAGAGAGAGAGAGAGCATGACGGGAGGGGCAAAGGGAGAGAGAGAGAGAGAGAATCCCAAGCAGACTCTGTACCAAGCATGGAACCAGACATGGGGCTCAGTCCCATGACCCCGAGATCAGGACCTGAGCTAAAACCAAGAGTCAGAAGAGTCAGAAGCTTAACCAGCTGTGCCACCCAGGTGCCCCTTATTGTGGTTTTGATTTGCATTTTCCTGATTCTGTTCAGTATGTTTTAACGTACCTGTGAGCCATTCATACATCTTATTTGGAGAAATATCTATTCAAGTCTGTAGCCCATCTTAAAATCAGGTTCTTATATTTTTTTAACTTTTTAAAAAAGATTTTATTTATTTATTTGATAGAGAAAGAGGGAGAGAGAGAGAGATATCACAGGTAGGCAGGCAGAGAAGGGGGAAACAGGCTCCCCGCTGAGCAGAGAGCTCGATGTGGGGCTCGATCCCAGGACCCTGAGATCATGAGCTGAGCCAAAGGCAGAGGCTTAACCCACTGAGCCCCCCAGGTGCCCTGATTTTTTTTTTAACTATTGAATCGAAGGAGCTCGTTACATATTGTGGAGATGAACCCTTGTCAGATATCTGGCCTCTGAATGTTTTCTCCCATGCTGTAGGTTGTCTTTGTATTCTGTTGACGAATTTCTTTGCTGTGCAGAAGCCTTTTAGTCTGGTGTACTTGTTTATTTTTGTTACCTGTGTTTTTGATATCATACCCCCGCAATCATTGCTAAGACCAGTGTCATGAAGGTGTTTTTCTTTTTTTTAATGTTTTCTTCTAGGAGGTTTATAGTTTTAAGTCTTAACATTTAAATCTTTAACCCACTTTGGGTTGACTTCTGTGTGTGGTGTGAGACAAGGGTGCAAGTTCGTTCATCAGAGTTTGGATGTCCAGTTTTCCAGCGCCATTTGTTGGAGAGACTACATTTCTCCACTCTGTATTCTTGGTACCCTGCTCAAACATCCGTTGACCGTACATGCATGGATTTCTTTTCTGGGATCTTTATTCTGTTCCGTTGGTCGCTATGTCTGTCTTTATGCCAGCACCATGTTGTTCGGATGACTGTGACTTTGTAATATAATTTGAGATCGATTAAGCGTGATGCCACCAGCTTTGCTCTTGCCCAAGACTGATTCAGCTGTTTGCGATCTTTTGTGGTTCCATATGATTTATAATTTTTTTCTACTTCTGTAAAAAAAAAGTTGAGATTTTGATGGGGATTGCACTGAATCTGTAAATTGCTTTGGTTGGTATGGACATTTTGATAATAGAAAGTCTTCCAATCCATGAAATGGATGCCTTTCCATTTGTTTGTGTCTTAATTTCTTTTGTCAAGGTTTTGTTATTTTCTATATACCAGTCTTTCACTTTCTTAGTTAAATTTATTCCTAAGTGTTTCTTCTTTTTGATGCTATTGTAAATAGGATTGTTTCTCTAATGTCATTTTCAGATAATTCATTATTAGTGTATGGAGACACAGATGATTTTTGTGTATTGATTTTGTACCTGCACCTTTACTGAATTCATTTGTTCTCTTTTTTCTGTGACATCTCTAGGATTTTTTTATACATTAGATTATGACAGCTGCAAACAGGGACAATTTCACTTCTTCCTTTCCAATTTGGATGTCTTTTATTTTGTTTTCAACTAAATACTGTGGCTTGGACTTCCAGTACTATGTTGAATAGAAGTGGGGATAGTGGGCATCCTTGCCTCATTCCTGATCTTAAAGGAAACTCAGTTTTTCACTATAATGTTAATTGTAGACTTTTCATATATGACCTTTCTTGTGTTGAGGTAATTCCCTTCTATTCCTATTTGTTGAGGATTTTTATCATGGAAGTGTTTTTACTTTTGTCAAGTGCTTTTTCTGCCTCTGTTCAGACAATCATGTGATTTATCTTTTATTTTGTTACTATGGGATATCACATGAATCGATTTCATACGTTGCACCATCCTTATACACCAGCGATAAGTTGCATTTGCTCATGGTGTGCGATCCCCGAAAGTGCTATTGATTCGACCTGCTAGTATTTTGCTGAGGAGTTTTGCATCCACATTGACCAGATAGATTGGCCTGTAGTTTGCTTTCTTGTGTCTTTCTTTGCCTGGCTTTGGTAACATGGTCCTGCTGGGGATGTAACATGAGTGGACATGTTCCCTCCTCTTCAGTTTTTAGGACGAGTTTGAGAAAATTGGCATTAAGTCTTCCTGGAATATTTGGTAAAATCTTTTGGTAAAATTCCACAGTGAATCCAACTGTCTTGGGTTTTTCTTTGTTGGGAGGTTTGTTTGTGGAAAGTACCTATTTGTAATCCTCAACTGTTTCCAGGGACAGGCTCTTGAAAACAGTGAAAAGAAGACGAGGACTTTTAGAGAAACAAGGAGCCCCCAGCAGAGCCTGTCCTCGCTTCCTCAGAAATCTCCTTTGGCAGTATTTGCTTTGGGTACATGCCTTATGTCCTCAAGTGNCGCAAGAGAGGGGAACAAGAAGGGGGAAGGTAGGAAAGCCATCATGGCGTCTCTATTATTTCTATAAGCCAAGCAGTGACAGTAAAGCAAAAGAGCAATTAATATGCGACTAATAACCCGATTAATAACCTAATTTATACCTAAAAGCCAGCGGTTTACAGAAAAGCAAAAAAAAAGCGGTTAGTTATCCTATCTACCTTCTAGGGGAAGGGTCTTTCAGCAGTATTTGCTTTGGGTACATGCCTTATATCCTCAAGTAAATATTATTTCTATTATAGAAGTGGAAAAACCTAGACAGAAATACTTAGACTTGGCAACTCTGAAGGATGGAGTGACCCACCATGGTCACACAGGCAGGAAATATCCCAGCTAGGATTTGAACCGAAGACTGATGACCAGGCACCTGCTGTTTCAACAATCCCGCGCTCTTAATTAGGCCATTCACAACTCATGGAGTTAAACTGAGAGAGTAACCTAAGAAGCTGGATGGAATCAGTCTGCCCTCCTTTGTTCCCTCCATTCCTTTGATTTTCTCCTCCCCCTCTTCCCTCCCTCCCTCCCTCCCCTTTCTCTCTCCCTCCCTTCCGTCCTTCCTTCCTTTGTCTTTTCTTTAGTTCTTTTGTTAATTCAATCCATGAATACTGAGTGCCTACTGCAGTGCGAAACATTAGATTTTGATCCGGTAGTAATCTGAATAGACCTGAGTGTTTTTCCTTACATTTAGAAGAGAGATGACAAATAGGTAAATATGTATATTTATGGTAATTACATAATAATAAGTACATTAAAATATAGGAAGGTGGGGGGTTTGGTGTTCTGGGAGGTAGTGGCAGAAAGAGGTTGCTGATTTATAGAGCTGAGCTGTCATAAGGTAGCCACTAACCACATATGGATATTTAAATTTAAATTAATTAACATTAAAGAAGATGATAAACAGTTCCCCAGGCACATTAGCCACTTTTTAAGTGCTTAGTAGCCACATGAGGCTGGTCTACTGGACCAGAAAGCTCAGATTATAGGTCATTTCCATCATCTAGACATTTCGGCTGGCCAGTGCTCTCAGCGAGGGTGACAGGGTGCCCTTGGTGGTAAGATGCTGTGTGAGCAGAATCCTAACAGAAGTGCAGGTGCCAGGTGCCAGGTGGAGGGAACAGCAAGTGCAAAGGCTCTGGAAGGGAGGGTGTCTGGTCGTTTTGAGGAACTTCAAGGTGGGGAGAATGGCAGGACAGGAGGTCTGTGATGTCAGGGAGCACCAGGTCACATAGGACCTAGTCTACCATGCGAAAGATTGAGAAGGGAAGGCCCTGGGAAGTTCTGACTGCAGGAATAACATGATCTGTTTGTAAAGTTTGTAGAAGGTCACTTTGGCTGCCATGCTGAGAACAGCCTATGCAAGGCCAAGGGCATGTTCAAGTGATTGACGATTTGTATTATCCAGTGAATTTGTTGCTTGTTAATTTAACAGACATGTGCTGCATTAGATATTGTGTTCCTGACAGNCAAGGGCATGTTCAAGTGATTGACGATTTGTATTATCCAGTGAATTTGTTGCTTGTTAATTTGTGCTACATTAGATATTGTGTTCCTGACACGACTGGTGGCTTCCTGAGGGCAGAAATCTTATTGAAAAAGCAGGTAGGGAAAATAGAAAATTGTGGCTTGGTGTGTGATGGTTAATCTTGCGGGTTGTATGGCTAAGCGGTGGTACTCAGATATTTGGTCAGACACCAGACTAGATGTCCCTGTGAAGGTAGTTTTTAAATGAGATTAGCATTTAAATCTGTAGATTTTGAGTAAAGCAGATGACCTCCACCATAATGTGGGTGGGGCTCATCCAATCAGTGGAAGGTCTTAAGAGAAAGACTGAGATTCCTCTACGGAAGAAGGAATCCTGCCTCCAGGTGGCAAGCCCATCTCCCCGGGTTTCTAGCCTGCTGGCCTGCCCTGCGGAGTTCAGACTTGCCAGCCACAATTGTGGAACCAGTTCCTTAAAATAAATCTGTCTTTTCCTGTCTCCCTCTCTCTTTCTTATTCACTGGTTCTGTCTCCCTAGAGAATTCTGATTACCACACGGTGCAGTAAGAAAGACAAGAGCGTGTACAAGCTCAGCAAGGTGGGCAGAAGGAGGGTTTGGGGAGCACTTACTAGCAAGAGGCCAGAGCACAAATAAAGCCCTAGGAAACTGTTTCAGGTGCAGTGACTCTACTCTGGGCATTTTGAACTCAATCTGACTCAGCGAATGATTGTTCAAAAATAGTTTCTTTCTTTCTTTCTTTCTTTCTTTCTTTCTTTCTTTCTTTCTTTCTTTCTTTCTTTCTCTCTCTCTCTCTCTCTCTCTCTCCCTCCCTCCCTCCCTCCCTTCCTTCCTTTTTTCTTTCTTCCTTTCTTTCTCCCTTCCTTCCTTTCTCCCTCCCTCCCTCCCTCCCTCCCTCTCTCTCTTTCTTTCTTTCTTCTTTTTTTTTTCAGTGATCCATGATTCATTGTTTACACACCACACCCAGTGCTCCATGCAATACGTGCCCTCCTTAATACCCACCACCAGGCTCAGCCATTCCCCTTCCCCTCTAAAACCCTCAGACAACAAAAAGAAATAAAAGGTATTCAAATTGGCAAAGAAGAAGACAAACTCTTTCTCTTCACAGATGACATGACCCTTTATGTGGAAAACCCAAAAGACTCCACCCCCAAATTACTAGAATTTATACAGCAATTCAGCAGTGTGGCAGGATACAAAATCAGTGCACAGAAATCAGTTGATTTCTTATATACTAACAATGAAACTGTAGCAAGAACAATTAGAAAATCGGTTCCATTTATAATAGCACCAAAAATCAAAACAAAGAGGCAACCCAGGGAATGGGAGAAGATATTTGCAAATGACACTACAGACAAAGGGCTGATATCCAAGATCTATAAAAAACTCCTCAAACTCAACACCCAAAAAACAGATAATCATGTCAAAAAATGGGCAGAAGACACGAACAGACACTTCTCCAAAGAAGACATACAAATGACTAACAGACACATGAAATAATGTTCATCATCATTAGACAACAGGGAAATTCAAATAAATACCACCTTACACCAGTTAGAATGGCCAAAATTAACAGGATAGGAAAGAACAAGTGTTGGAGAGGATGTGGAGAAAGGGGAACCCTCTTACACTGCTGGTGGGAAAGCAAGTTGGTGGAGCCACTTTGGAAAACAGTGTTTTGATTCCTCAGAAAATTAAAAATAGAGCACTCAGCAATGTTCACAATAGCCAAACTATGGAAAGAACCTAGATGTCCATCAACAGATGTATGTATAAAGAAGATGTGGTATATATATACACTGGAATACTATGCAGCCATCAAATAAACGAAATCTTGCCATTTGCAACGATGTGGATGGAACCAGAGGGTATTATGCTAAGCGAATTAGTCAATCAGAGAAAGAAAATTATCATATGATCTCTCTGATATGAGGAATTTGAGGGGCAGGGTGGGGGATCATGGGAGGTAGGGAGTGTAAAAATGAAACAAGTTGGGATCGGGAAGGAGACAAACCATTAGAGACTCCTAATCTCACAAAACAAACTGAGGGTTACTGGGGGTGGGAGGGCAGGGTTGGGGTGGATGGGTTATGGACATTGGGGAGGGTTTGTGCTATGGTGAGTGCTGTGAAAGGTGTAAGCCTGATGATTCACAGACCTGTATCCCCGGGGCAAATAATAATAAAATAAAATAAAGTAATAAAATAAAACAGCTACTATATGACCTTGCAATTGCACTACTGAGTATTTACCCCAAAGATAGAGATGCAGTGAAAAGAAGGGCCATATGTACCCCAGTGTTCATAGATGTAATCTCCACAATAGCCAAACTGTGGAAAGAGCCGAGATGCCCTTCAACAGACGAATGGATAAAGAAGATGTGGTCCATATATACAATGGAATATTACTCAGCCATCAGAAAGGATGAATACCCAACTTTTGTATCAACATGGACGGGTCTGGAGGAGATTATGCTGAGTGAAATAAGTCAAGCAGAGAAAGTCAATTGTTACATGGTTTCACTTATTTGTGGAACATGAGGAATAACATGGAGGACATTAGAAGGAAAGGAAAAGTGAATTGGGGTAAATCAGAAGGGGAGACGAATCATGAGAGACGGTGAACTCTCAGAAATAGTACTTTAGATGTGACCAGTGGCACTTTTGAAATCGTGGTGTAACCCACACTCCCGCTTTTATTCTGGGGTTCACCCACCTCCAGGACCCCCTTTCCTTAGCTCACACTTCAGGATGGGCCTGAGGAGGGACCAGTTCCCCAGGCCTGGACTGTAGGGTGGAGTGTCACTGAGGTTTGTGCTGTGTGATGGGGGAAGACACATGGTCCTTCAGACTGACACACGGGTCACAGCCAGTTCCCAGATGCGCCCCTCGACTCCTCCCTGGCCCGGCCCCAGGCCTCTGCTCTTGGCCTGCTGTTCACTCCGCTTTGAGAGGCACACTGTCCCTCAGCATTCCTTGTCTTCACCTTGGCCAGAACAGGACCAGCCTCTGGGTCTCCTTCCTTTCTTTCCTCTGCTTCCTAAAGGCGAGGCAGGTGTGGCTGAGACCGAGCTGCCAGAATCCCCAGAAGTCCGGGGAGCTCAGGGAGGCGCTGGGGTTCCTGGTGCCCTTCCACAGGTGGGCCCTACTCTTCCCTTTCTCTCGGAAGGTGGATCTTAGCAAATCTTTCCCATCCTTCTGTCCCCAACCTTCTGTAGTCTCCACTGGCCTCTTTGTCCATTAAGACCCTTCTAAAAAGGTAGCTTGTTGAGTCACTATGTTGTATGCCAGAAACTAATGTAACATTGTATGTCAACTATACTGAAATTAAAAAAAAATTAAAGAAAAGTTACCTTAAATGAGTAATTGGCCTTCTCTGCTGCCACCCTGGCCCCCAGCAGCCAGGATGCTGGGATGTCAGTGATGTTTTCCTTTGAACCGAATTCCCTATCTGCTCCACCACTTACCTCCCCCACCCGACCGGGTTGCGGTGTGTCTGGGACGGTGTGCGGGGGGCTGACTGCCCCGTCCATGGTCTGTGTTGATGCAGAATCTCATCCTTATGCAATATCCTCCGGCAAACAAGGATTTCCCCTGGAATGGTCACTACCCCTGGGACGCCAGGCAGCAAGGGTTTCTGAGCACAGAGACACTCAGGAGTCGGGCAGGCAGGGCACAAACGACACCAAGCCTTTGTTTGCTCACGCGTGAAAGGGGCATGTTGATGTCTTCCATGTCGGGCTGCATGAGATCCAAATGAGGTGGTGCAGCCCAGACTCCAGAGTGCTGCTTGGTAGGCGGGGACCCCTCAGTGCTTGGCACGTTCCCCCAAGGCAGCAGGGAGGCTTTTACCAAATGTGCTTGAGCTATTTATTTATTTATTTATTTATCTATTCATTTATTTATTTTTGAGAGAGAGAGAGAGAGCGAGAGAGAGCATAGTGTGTATGGGGGAGGAGCAGAGGAGACAGAGGGAGAGAGAGAATCTCAAGCAGAGATTTTCAAGCAGACTTCCCTCTGAGCGTGGAGCCCCATACAGTGCAACCCTGCGATCATGACCTGAGCTGAAATCAATAGTTAGACACTTGACCAACTGAGCTGCACAGGTGCCCCCCGAATGTGCTTTTCTGGAAGTAGGTGACATACACAGTTCTTGCATGAAGAGTCTTTTGTTTGGCCGTAAGTGTGGCATTGGGGCAGGCAGGTACACTCACATTCCCAGAACACCTCCTGGTGCACGACATCTGTCACTGTTGACAAATGGCGGGCCAGGCCTGGCCAGGCTCATGATCTTACACAGGTCTCCTCCTCTTGGCAAGCCATCTAGCTCGGGCTCTAATAGGACCCTTGCCATTGTGGTTTCTCTTAGTGCTCTTGTCCCTGAGTCTTGTCCTGTTATTCATAGTTTCTATGGGGCTGATATAAAGCCAACCAGCTTTGGTTTGTTTCTTCCTTTCTTTTATTCCCTCTTTTATTTGCTCCTCCATATATTCCCTCCTGCCGCTCACCTCACCTGCCCGCTCATCACACGGGGCATCAGTTTGTTCTGGGCCCTGTTCTAGGTTCTGAGGTCACAGAAATGAACCAAATGTGGTGCCTGCTTTTGGGGATGTCTCCCCTCATATACATGCAGGAGGCAGAGAAAGAAACAGATAATTAATTCCTGTCTGAAGAATACTGATGGTGAGAAGCCCAGGAGATTCGGGTGTACAGGGGTGGGTTTGGAGGATCTGAATTCAGACTTCAAAGAGTACCCTTTCTCTAAGAGGACAGGGTTGACTGGATGTGTATTAATATTTTCTAACACTTTAGTAGGAAAATTTGCAAAAATACAGCCAAGTCGAAAGAATTTTATAGTAAACACCCATATCCACCATGTACACTCTACCATGAACATTTTATCAAACTTATTTTGTAAAATTCCTATCATTGCATTTATTGTTCCATGTTATCTTTTATGCCTTTCATAGTAAATTGCAAATATCTGTATATACTTCCCTTAAATATTTCAGCAAAGAGATTTGTCTAGTTTTTCTTGGTGTAAAGTGTATATACAATGAAATGCACAAATCTTACATTTGCATTTGCTGAATTTTGAGAAATGCATATATCTGTGTAATTTGCACCTCCCCCAAATATAGAAGATTACTGTAATCCCGAATTCCCCTGTTCAGCCTTTCCAGTGAAAACTCATCTTCACCCCAACCACTCCTCCTCCATAGAGGCTGCCTATTCTGGAACCTAATGTAAATGGAGTCCTACATAAGAGCTCTTTTGTGTAATGCTTCTGAGTATTTGGTACACATAATGATTCTGCAGCCTAATGTTCTTGTGCTTCATCTAGCAGCACGTTCTTTCCTTTCCATTGATAAATAGTGTTCCATTCTATTAATATATTAGTTTGCTAGTCCATATTCATCATGATAGACTCCAGGACTGTTCCTAGTTTTTGCTGTTTTTCATGAAGTTGCTGAAAAAATTTGTGTTGTCTTTTTTCCATAAGCATATGACCTCATTCATCTTGGGTAAATATTTAGGATTGGAATTGCTGGAAAATAGACTGGGTGTATGTTCAGTTTTGTGCAAAACAGCCCAAAGGTTTTCCAAGACAATTGTGCCATTCCTCATTTCACACCCTTGCCAACAGATTTTTCACTTTCACTCTTCTGATGGGTGTTCAGTAGGATCTCTGTAACTTTTTTTTAAAAGATTTTATTTATTTATTTATTTGACAGAGAGACAGTGAGAGAGGGACCACAAGCAGGGAGAGTGGGAGAGGGAGAAGCAGGCTTCCCATTGATCAGGGAGCCTGATGCGGGGCTTGATCCTAGGACCTGGAGATCAAGATCTGAGTTGAAGGCAGTCACTTAATAGCTGAGCCACCCAGGTGCCCCAAGATCTCAGTGTAACTTGAATGAGCACTTCCTGATGACTAATTATGATCAACATTTATTTCATGTGCTAATGGCCAGTCATGTACCTTCCTTGTGGAGTTTCTGTTCAAAACTTTTGCCATTAAAAAAAAAAAGGCTAATTGTCTTTTCCCCCACTTTTCTAAACATCTTTATTGCATGTGTTTTGTTAGAAACATTTACTGAGATATAATTGGCATATAACATTGTGTAAGTCTAAGGTGTATGTATTGATTTGATACCATTATATATTGCAATGGGATTATCACCTAGCATTAGCTAACCCGTCTGTCATGGCCCATAATTATCATTTCTTTGCCGTGGTGAGAACATTTAAGATCTAGTCTCTTTGCAACTTGCATGTGTTTGGTATTGAGCGTAATCACTGTGCTGTACATTAGATCTCCAGAACTTATTCATCTTCTAGTTGCAAGTCTGTACCCTTCACCAACATCTCCCCAATTTCCTTACCTCCCACCCCCTGGTAACTACTATTCTACTCTCTGTTTCTACCAGTTGAGCAGTTTTAGATTCCACAGGTAAGTGATATCAGGCAGTATTTGTCTTCCTCTGTCTGGTTTCTCTCACTGAATATAATGCCCTCAAGGTCCATCCACATTGTCACAAATGGCAGGATTTCCTTCTTTCTTATGGCTGAATGATATTCCATTGTATCGCACAACTTCTTTTTCCATTCATCATTGATGAACTCTTAGGGTGTTTCCATATCTTGGCTCTTGTAAATTATGCTATAGTAAAAATGAGAGTGCATCTTTCTGACACTAATATTTGACAGAAGACCCAAGAACACTTAATGGAGAATGGATAGTTTCTTCAACAAATGGTGTTGGGAAAACTGGATAATCACATGCAGAAAAATTAAATTGGACCCCTATCTTACACTACCACAAAAATTAACTTGAAATGGATTAAAGATTGGTACATAAAATGTGATAGTGTAAAACTCTTAGAGGAAAACATAGGGAAAATCTCCTTGACACCAATCTTGGCAATCGTTTTGTGGGTATGATACCAAAAGCAAAAGCAACATAAGCAAAAATCAACAAGTGAGACTACATCAAACTAAAAAGCTTCCGTATAGCAAAAGAAACAATTGACAAAATGAAAAGGTAACCTACAGAATGGGAGACTGTATTTGCAAATCATATATCTCAAAGGGGTTAATATCTACAATATATAAGAAACTCCTACTGCTCAGTAACAACAATAAAATCTTATTTAAAAAGGGCCAGAGGAACTAAATAATCATTTTTTTTCCTGAATAGGACATGCAGATGGACAATGGGTTCATGAAAAGGTGTTCAACTAGTCATCAGGAAAATGCAAATTAAAGTAAAATGAGATATTACTCACCCATGTTAGAGTGATTGTCGCAAAGACAAGCAATAGCAAGTATTGGTGAGAAGTGGGAAAAGAGAACCCTCATGCACAGTTGGTAGGAATATAAATTGGTTCAACCGGTGTGGAAAACAGAGTGGTGGTTCCTAAAAACAATTAGAAAAGAATTCAAAATTCAAAATAGTATATGATCCAGCAATCCCACTTCTGGGTAACTATCCAAATGAAATGAGAACAGGATATCGAAAGGGGTTGATTTCGTCTTATTACTGAGTTATGGGATATATATACAGGTACCAGTCCTTTGTCAGATATGAGATTTTCTTTTAACCAGGATATGGTTGGCCTATTACTTTTATTAGCAGTGTGTTTTGAGACAGGGAGATTTTAAATTTTGATGAAGTCTAATTTGTTAAGTGTGTTAGCTTGTAAGGTTATTGCTTTATGTGACTTGTGTGAGAAAACTTGGCTCAAGAGAATGTACTCAAGTCATGAAGTCATGAAGACATTCTGAAAGCATTATGGCTTTAGCTTATAGGGTTAGTTTGTGATGGATCTTGAATTAACTCTGTGTGTGTGTGTGTGTGTGCGCATGTGCACTAAGTGTTGAGGTTCATTTTTCTGTATATGGAAGTCCATTTCTTGAAAAGACTTTCCTTTGTTCACTGGCTTACTTTGGTGACCTTGTATAAAACCAGATGCCTTGTATAAGTGGAAGGTCTACTTTTGGGGCTCTATTTTCTGAAAGAGTTTGTGTAAATTTGGTGTTACCTTCTTTAACCGTTGGATGGGAATTATGAATGAAGTCATTGGGTATGGGGTTTTCTTTGTGGAAAAGTTTTTTTTTTTTTTAAAGATTTTATTTATTTATTTGACACAGAGAGAGAGAGATCACAAGTAGGCAGAGGGGCAGGCAGAGAGACAGGGAGAGGAGGAAGCGGGCTCCCTGCTGAGCAGAGAGCCCGATGCGGACCTCAATCCCAGGACGCTGAGATCATGACCTGAGCCGAAAGCAGAGGCTTTAACCCACTGAGCCACCCAGGCGCCCTGTGGAAAAGTTTTTGACAACAAAATCAATTTCAGATTTTCTGAGGTTTTTCCTTATGTGAATTTTGTTAAGCTGAAATGCTCAAGGAATTTAACAACTTTCTCTAGGTTAGCAGATTTGTTGGCATAAGGTAATTTATAATATTCTCATATGATCCTTTAAATTTCTATATCATCTGTAATTATAACTCCTCTTTCATTTCTGATATTAGTAATTTCTGTTCTTTCTCTTATTCCCCTCATCAGTTTATATATTCTTAGATTGTCAAGTTGGAGCCATAGGTTACAGATTTTATACATTTTAAAAAATATAACTTTTTAAGCTATAAATCTCCCTCTAAGTACTGCTTTAGCTATAGCACACAAAATTTGAAATATTATATTTTATTAGAATTTAGTTTATAATATTTTCTAATTTCTCTTATGATTTCTTCTTTGACCCATGCATTTTTAAGGCGTGTGTTCTTTAATTTCCAAACATTTGGGGGGGTTTTCTTCTAAACTTTTTAAGTGTTCTTGATTCTAATTTATTCCATTGTGATCTAAGAACATACTCTGTAAAATTTTAATCCATTTCCATTTATTGGTACTCAATTTATGCCCAGTTTATTGTTTATTTTAGAGTACACCATGCCTACTTGAAAGAAACATGTATTTTAAATTCACTGGGTGTAATATACACTACTGGATATTTACCCCAAAGATACAGATGTAGTGAAAAGAAGGGCCACATGCACCCCAATGTTCATAGCAGCAATGTCCCCAATAGCCAAACTGTGGAAGGAGCTGAGATGCCCTTCAACAGACGAAAGGATAAAGAAGATGTGGTCCATATATACAATGGAATATTACGCAGCCATCAGAAAGGATGAATACCCAACTTTTGTATCAACATGGACAAGACTGGAGGAGATCATGCTGAGTAAAATAAGTCAAGCAGAGAAAGACAATTATGTGGTTTCACTTACTTGTGGAACATAAGGAATAGCATGGAGGACATTAGGAGAAGGAAGGGAAAAAATGAAGAGGTGGAATCAGGGTTGCCTGGGTGGCTCAGCCGTTAGGCATCTGCCTTCAGCTTGGGTCGTGATCCTGGGGTCCTGGGATTGAGTTCTGAATCAGGCTCCCTGCTCAGTGGGGAGCCTGCTTCTCCCTCTGCCTCTGTCTCTCATGAATAAATAAATAAAATCTTTTAAAAAAAAAGGGTGGAATCAGAGGGAGAGACAAACCATGAAAGACTAAGGACTCTGGAAAACAAACTGAGGGTTTCATAGGGGAGTGGATAGATGGTTGGGTTAGCCTGGTGATGGGTGTTAAGGAGGGCACATATTGCATGGAGCACTGCGTGTTATATGCAAACAATGAATCATAGAACACTACATCAAAAACTAATAATGTACTGTATGGTGACTAACATAACACAATAAAAGTCATTGGGTATAATATTCAATAAATATCAGTTGGGGTGGTTAATATTATTTTGATCTCCTAGGTCATTACTTAGTTTTAAAATCTAGTTTTATCCATTTCTGAGACAGTTGTGTAAAATCTCCAAGTTTCATTGTGGAGATAATTCTCTGCCCTTTAGTTTGGTCAGTTTTGCTTCTTATACTTTGAATGTGTGGCTAAACACATACACATATATGATTGTTGTGTCGTCATGATGAATTGAACCTATTATCATTGTGAAATGTTCTCCTATGTCTATGCTAATAATATCTAATATTTACTTTGAAGCTTATTTTCTCCAAGATTACTATAGCCATTCTATCTTATTGGTACTTACTGTTTCCATGACATATATTTTTTAATGCATTCACTTTCATTCTGTCTATGTTTTTATATTTCACTAGCATATAGTTAGGTCTTTTTAAAAATTCTCTGGCAACCTCTTTCATTTAGTTAGAGTGTTTGGCTTGTTGATAATAAATGTAATTATTGATATGGTTCAATTTAGATCTGCCATGATTTTATTTGTTTTCTGCTTCTCTCTCTCTTTTCCTATGCTATTTTGATTTTGGATTAATTAAAAATTTAGAATCCTCATTTAATTTATGTATTGACTTTATAGCTTTACTTTCTTATGTTTTAAAATTATTGCTCTAGGAATTATAATATACATCCTTAATTTAATTCACAGTCTCCCTTGAGTTATTATTTTATACTTGATGTAAATGTAAAAATCTGACATCTGTATAGGTCCATTTACCACCTCAGTCAAAATTTATACTACAGTTGTCACATGTATGACAGTTTCTTAAATTATTAATCTCCAATACAATATTAGAGATTTTTGCTTTAAATATATATATATTTAAATTAAAAATTATATATATAATATTAGCAATACTTATGTATTTCTTGGAGGTTTTTAAAAATTAGGAGGAAAATAGTCCTTGATAAATATCTTATATCTTATATCTTCCATGAAAGCCTGCATTTTTCTCAGATGTCATGTCCATTCAGCCTGAAGAATTTCCCTTAGTTTATGTAGTGTAAGTCTGATGTCAGTGCATTCCCTTAATTTTATTTTATCTGAAATATATATTTTTTCCTTTTTTTCCTTTTTTTTCTTCATTTCATTTCACTTTCTCTTTTAGAAAATATATCTATTAAATACAGATTACTGGGTTAGCAGGGGTTTTTTTCCTCATTACTGTAAAGATTTTGTACCATTGTCATTTGACTTACAAAGTTGCAGATGAGAAGTCAGGAAACTTTGAATCATTGCTATCTGGTATATAATGTGTCTCCTTTTAAGATTTTTCTTTAATCTTTTACTTTCAGCAGTTTGACTATGATGTGCCTAATTCCTAAGTGGAAATTCTTGCGTTTTTAAAAATAGGTCTTCTCTCTCTCTCTCTCTCTCTCTCTCTCTCTCTCTCTCTCTCTCTCTCTCTCTTTCTTATTATTTGCCCCAGGGGTACAGGTCTGTGAATCATCAGACTTACACCTTTCACACCCATCCAACCTATCCCTACCCTCACACCCCCAGTAACCCTCAGTTTGTTTTGTGAGATTAGGAGTCTCCTATGGTTTGTCTCCTTCCCCATCCCATCTTGTTTCATTATTTTTCCCTCCCTACCCCCCAACACCCACTACTCTGTCCCTCAATTCCTCATATCAGAGAGATCATATGATAATTGTCTTTCTCTGATTGACTTATTTCGCTCAGCATAATACCCTCTAGTTCCATCCACGTCATTGCAAATGGCAAGATTTCATTTCTTTTGATGGCTGCATAGTATTCCATTGTATATATATACCACTTCTTCTTTATCCATTCATCTGTTGATGGACATCTAGGTTCTTTCCATAGTTTGGCTATTGTGGACATTGCTGCTATAAACATTTGGGTGCATGTGCCCCTGAGGATCACTACCTTTGT